>ML660203.1:1925206-2043744 GCA_007570785.1 Antilocapra americana
GCTACAGTCTATGGGTCAGAGAGGCCTGGTGGGCTACAGTCTATGGGTCAGAGGAGCCTGGTGGGCTACAGTCTATGCGTCAGAGGAGCCTGGTGGGCTACAGTCCATGGGGTCAGAGGAGCCTGGTGGGCTACAGTCTATGGGTTCGCAAAGAGTCAAATGTGACTGACGCGACCTAGCACACATTTCACGTCACATCAGTGGAATCAGATTGCTGATAATTCAGTCCATTTGGTGGTCTTAGAAATTGCTGATGCTCCCTGACAAGGCCAGAAAGCAGGAAAAGGGAGGGGAATCCAACGGAATCATTTTTTCTAGAAATTGTTTATTGAGTACCTACAATGCAGCGATTCTTCTTCCAGGCACCAGCAGTGAAGAAGGCAAAGTCTTTGTCTTTAGGCACTCTGCTTTCTAGTGGAATGGAATGACCGTGAAGAGGGCAAAAGGATAAAGTGGGAAGGTAATGACAGGCATCTGAAATTTAGGCCAGATACTGCAGAAGGAATCACAGCACTGAGAACTCTGTCTTACTGTTAATCACTTGTGCCAAAGTCAGGCTACAGCCGCTCAAGTGAGCCAAAGTAACAGGTGATTAAACAGCAAATAATTTATATTTGGTTATGAAAAGCAGAAGAGCTAAACCTCTGCTACTCAGAACCTTTGGGGCCTGAGTTTCACTTAATAGCTGAGTTTTCTTCCACTTGGCTATGGATTTAAGCATCAGCGTGATTATTTTAAAAACTTTATAAACATTTGCCTGGCAGGGAAAGTACCATTCTGTGTTTAGAGAAAAGACTTTCTAAAAATTTATTCCACGTGACTCTGCCTTCTGAAACAGGGGAGATCAAATGAAATTGAGCTGCTCAAGGTCTGTATCAGGAAGCACAAGCGCACACACGTACATACACACAGGTGTGACTGTGAGCCTGCTTTAATGCAGCATTTCCTTAGGGGGTATGAGATATCTCTGCCCCTGTGTGCAGTAGCTCCCTGATGGTTGCACTTTGTGATGTTTCGTGTTTGCTTTGAAGTCTTTTTATTTTTTTCCTTGCCTGCATTGTATCTCTCTGTGGCAGTCCTTTTCTTCTTTGTTAGTCTTCATTTTATTTGTTTGCTTACATGGCATCATGTGTGTATGCTTGTGTGGAGAGCTTTGAAAACTACAAATTGGAGGAAGAGAATTCTTACCTACAATTCCGCTTCCTGGAAACCGTTAATGTGAATATTCCGGTCCATGCCCTCTCTGACTCTCCTTTTATATGAAGATGGGGTCACAGCACACACTGCCCAGCGATGTGCTTTTTTCCCACTCGATAGCATGAATATTTGTCAGAAATGTGTTTCTGCAGTATTACTTTAAGTATGTGCATGTGTCTTTGCAAAAGTCTTACATCAGAGGTGTTCAAAGGTATATTAAAGTGTAGGGCCCAGAGTCATACCCTCACTGCCCAGCTGCAGCAGCGCTCACAGTCTGCCATTCTGGAGACACCCCACACCACTCCCCATGGTTTTTTTCTGATTAAAAACAAACATACAGGCATATCACTTCACTTGTAAGTCCTTCAGAAGCTGTGTTAAGCCAGAGGTTCTCAACTGGGGGCAGTTCTTTCCTCCAGGGTACAAGAGGCAGTTCTTGGAGGCAGTTTGGGTTGTTGCAGCTGGGAATAGTGAAGGTTGCTGTTGGCTTCTAGGAGATGGAAGCTAGGGCTGCAGCTAAGCAACCTGCAATGCAAGGACAGCCCTCCAAAACAAAGCATTATCTGGCCCCAAATGTCACCAGTGCTGAGGCTAAGAAAATCTGGTCTAACAGATCAAGATTTAAAAAATACAAGGATAATTTTGTTACCACATCCAACAAAACTGAGAACAGTTCTTTTATGTCACCAAGTTTTCTTTAACTTTTCAGTTTAAAAAAACACAGGTGTAGCTAGTTTGAATCACTCTCCTCAAAGGTCTTTAATTTCTTTTAATCTCTGATGATTCCCCCTTTGCTTTTCTTCACGGCAGTTATTTGTTAAAGACCCTGGGTCATTTTTTTTTTTTTTCTGTAAACTTACCCACACACTGGATGTGGCTGACCCAGCTTTATGGTATAGTATGTCACTGTCTCTCTAATCCCCCATTTCTTTGTAAATTGAGGTTCAGATTAATTAGCAAGTTCGAGTGTTGTGAGCTGGATGTATCCATTTAAAACGTCCCCATCAACCTTTTGTCTAATGCATTGGTGTTCACAGTGTGGTCCCTTAATTAACACCATCATCACCTAGGAACTTGTGAAAATTTTAATTCTTGCACTCTACCTTGATCTACTGAATCAGAAACTCTGGGGGTAGGACCCAGCAATTTGTGTTTTATCGAGCTCTTCAGTTGTATTGGCGTTCTCCAACATATAAACAGAGCAAGAGAGAGGAAAGGAGGGAGGGAGAAGGACTGAGGATGAGAGAGAGGAAGAGGGAATGATGTGTAATAAGGAATTGGCTCATTCCGTTAGGGAGGCTGGCAAGTCCAAAATCTGCAGAATAGGTTGGTAGCCTTGAGACCCAGAGAGAGCTGATGGCACAGGTTCAGTGCCAGAGTCAATGCTGCAGATGAAGCCCAGAGGCAGTCTGCTTTAGAAACAGGAAGACCCAGCTCTACAGGTTTCCTCTTGCTTGCAGGGGGCGGGCACAGTGGGGAGGTCAGCCTTTTTGTTTTGTTCATACCTTCAACTGATAGGATGAGGCCCAGCCACATTATAGAGGCAATCTGCTTTACTCAGTCTACTGCGCTAAATGTTACTCTCATTCAGAAAGCCCTCATGAAGATGTTTAATCAAATATCTGGGCACCCTGTGGTCAATCAAGTTGACACATAAAATTAATCATTACAGTAAGTGATGCTGATGCGTGCTAGAGTTTGAGAATCACTGTGCTAATTTTTTGTGTTTATTTCCACCATTTGATGAACTGTGTGTATGCTAATAGTTTTAGCAGACATTGATGGACGTTTTCTAGAATGGTTTATTTCACTAAGGATTGCAAAGTGGTGTTTCAAATTCCTTTGTTTTGCATTTAACTGTAACTTTGGATGAGGAAGGATTTTCCCTCATTGTCTTTGCTTACCCTGAAGGACAGTATTTGCAGGAAAGACAGGATAAATGCTTGATTTATTCCCTATATTTCTATTTCCTTTTTATTGAGGCATAACTTACACATGATAACATGCACAAATCTTAACTGTACAACTCAATGAATTTTACACATGCATACACCCATGCAGCCATCATCCAAGCCAAGATATAGAACATTTCCAGAATCCCACTCCCCCGTACCTCCTCCTAGTTGATGCTCACTCCCTGATTTCCACAGTAAACAGTTGTGCTTAAGCTGTATTTATGCTATCCTTTTCTGCCCAGTTTATTTTGTATGCAGTCAAAATAGTCATTTGTTTTATACACAGTTTCTGGATTTAGTTTCATGTTAAGAACTTCATTATACAATCTAAGATAATAAAATATGTTACTTCTCCTCTTGTTGTTGTTTAGTTGCTAAGTCATCTCCTACCTTTTGCGATCCCATGGACTGTAGCCTGCCAGGCTCCTCTGTCCATGGGATTTTCCAGGTGAGAATCCTGGAGTGGGTTGCCATTTCCTCCTCCAGGGGACCTTCCCGACCCAGGGATTGAACCCGCATCTCCTGTGTTGGCAGGTGGATTCCTTACCACTGAACCACCAGGGAAGGCCCACCTTTCCTCTGGTCTTAATTAATATGTGCATGCAGACACATACACATGCACACTTTTGATTCCTGTTTTCAGTGACCAGCTAGTTGTCCTAACATCATTTATTGAATCCTGCCTATCTTCCTTACTCATTTGAAATAAAGCCTCTTTTATCTTATATTAAATTTCTTTTTTTTTTTGACAAGCAAAAGCTAAACGAGTTGATCAACACTAAATCTGTCTTACAAGAAATGTTAAAGGAGCTTGTTTAAGAGGAAGAGAAAAAGCCATAACAAAAAATATGAAAATTATGAAAGGAAAAATATCATTGATAAGTGCAAATATACAATAAAGGTAGTAGATCAACCACTTGATTAAAAGATTAAAGTTAGTAGGAACATTCAGTTCAATTTAGTCACTCAGTCGTGTCTGACTCTTTGCGACCCCATGACATGCAATACTCCAGGCCTCCTTGTCGATCACCAGTTCCCGGAGTCCACCCAAACCTATGTCCGTTGAGTTGGTGATGTCATCCCTTTCTCCTCCTACCCTCAATCTTTCCCAGCATCAGGGACTTTTCAAATGAGTCAGCTCTTTGCATCAGGTGGCCAAAGTATTGGAGTTTCAGCTTCAACATCAGTTCTTCCAGTGAATATTCAGGACTGATTTCCTTTAGGATGGACTGGTTGGATCTCCTTGCAGTCTAAGTGACTCAAGAGTCTTCTCCAACACCACAGTTCAAAAGCATCAATTCTTCTGCACTCAGCTTTCTTTATCATCCAACTCTCACATCCATACGTGACCACTGGTAAAACCACAGCCTTGACTAGATGGACCTTTATTGACAAGTAATGTCTCTGCTTTTCAATATGCTATCTAGGTTGGTTATAGTTTTCCTTCCAAGGAGTAAGCATCTCTTAATTTCATGGCTGCAATCACCATCTGCATTGATTTTTAAACATGAGTCTACGTTTGGATATTATGTTATCTATCTCTGTCTTTTCCTGCCATATAGCATTCCAGTGTGTTTTACCATCTGGTAGTCCAAGTCACCCCAAATCGTCACAGTTACCACAATTTCAGATTTTTTTCTGACAGTTCTTGCTGACTTTATTCTTCCAGATGAATTTGGGGATCATGCTGTCAAGGTTCATAAATTGGGATTTTTGATTGGAATCACCTCTTCATTATCACAAAATGAGATATCACAAAGTTTCCAAGAACAATGTATGGTGGACTCAGTAGTTCCTTTTTGTCCTCCAGTAAAACTGTCCAAAGTTTTGTATGTTTGTGTAAAATCCATTCCTAGATGTTTTGTTTATCCTTATTCTTTTGGGAAGTATCTTTTCTCACTTTTTTCTATATAGTTATTAGGGTAGAATACTAAGAATAGTATCCAGCTGTCTCATTGAAATCTAGTTTTTTCTATTAGCTTTGGATTTTTCAAGTGTATTAATACAATCAGCTACAAAGAAAGATGATTTTGCTGTCTCTTTTGCAGTAAATACTACTTATTTTGTTCTTTGTAAAATTTTTTGGCTGTTCTGGATCTTGTGGCGTTAGAACTCTTAGTTGCAATGCATGGGTGTTCCTGTTGTGGTGAGCAGGCTTAGTTGCCCTGTCACATGTGGGATCTTAGTTCCCTGATCAGGAATCAAACCTGAATCCCCTGCCTTGGTAGGCAGGTTCTTAACCACTGGACCACCAGGGAAGTCTCTTATTTTGTTCCTTTCTAATTGTATCCAGTAGCACATAGAGTCGGAGAAGGCAATGGCAACCCACTCCAGTACTCTTGCCTAGAGAATCCCAGGGACGGGGGAGCCTGGTGGGCTGCTGTCTGTGGGGTGGCACAGAGGCGGACACAACTGAAGCGACTTAGCAGCAGCAGCACATATGGCTTGTGTGCTGATGTACTGTTGTGATATGCATAGTTTGAGAATGCACTGGGGCATCTGTCCCAGGCTTGCAGCATGGGAGCTGCAGTCGAAAGATACCAACAGTTCCCTAACTTTGAAACCCATTGCCTTAGCCAGGTTTGAATTTCAAGCAGAGTAGGCTTGGGGCCAGTAGCCTGCAATCTGATTTTTGGTTTTCTTTTAAATGTGCTGCAGGACAGTGTGAGGCCAAGGACTGGGTACTCCTGTGATCGTAAAGCCCAGATCCATTTACTCAGGTGCAGCGGTAGAAGTGGGAAGTCTCTTGAGGTTCTCCATCCCTTCTTCCACTTATTGATATTAGAGAAGTCTCTTCTTAATGCTGGAACTTTTTCCTTTGATGCCTTAATCCAGCGAAGGTGCTCTTCTGCCCTTTGTCCTTTCCTATTTTGTGACCCCCCCCCACCCCTCGCCGCACCCAGTTTGGTGGTGCTGGGACAGGGTGGAAAGGGTGGATCGGCAGTCTTAAGATTGTCAAGAACAGTAAGCCATATGATTTGTTGTTGGAGTTTGAACCTTTCAGAGCTCTGCATTTTGTCATCTCTGATAGTCCCAGTGTAGCCATTGGTCCAAGATAAGACTGTAGACCAGCCAACAGATGTTAGTCCTTCATCTTCCATTGTTAAAAATTCTCTAATGCTTTTTGAACCTATTTGTCCTTTTTTGATGGCTGTCCACAGAAGTGTAGCTGAATACTCCCTCACTGGCCCAGTGGAGGGCCTCAGGCTGTCTTTGCCTGCGTCTAACATGATTGCCTGATACAGACTTGCTCTGTTTCTTGTTATTTGTATGGTAGGTGTCTTTGTCATCTTCATACACCTTTCATCCAATTATCATTGCCTTTCTTTGCTCAATGCTTGAAAATACAGTATAATTCTCAAAAGGGTCATCATCATTACAATGGAAAGAATGAAACTCATATGAAGTTCGTATTGTTCCATGGCAATTGTCAACACAGAAGATCAAGCAGTATTCAGATATGTGGTTGTGGGAAGAAAATTGGGAAAATTAATCAAAGTGAGCCCCAGCAGATCCAAGTGAGAGGTGGAGGTTAGCCCAAGTCTGCATGCAAAGAAAAAGCCTCCCTTGCCATCAGAATCTGACCTGGGCCCCAGTCTCTCTTGGCTCAGACCCCATATCCTCCCATGGGGAAATTCTCTTTGGATTGTCAAATTAGAAAGGGTTTGTGTCCCCATGCCCTGGGCTTTTGAACCTCTTTCTGAACCTAGCTTGGCAAGAGGATGCTACAGTGGTACTCAGTGATGCCTTAGTATAATGGCCCCGGCTTCCTGGTTTATCATCCCTTATAGGTGATGCTTGTGGCTGCAATCACATGGCTAGGGAATGGCCAAGGAACTTGCTAGACGTGATGGGCCCTCCAGTCTTCTTTGGCTTAGATACTAGTAGGTGCCTTAGGGTGTTGGTGTGTCTTGTGATAAGCCTTTCTTCTGATACATTTTTTTTTCTTCTCATCTAAGGTCAAGGAGGAAGCCAAAGGAGGGAGAATCAGTTCACAGCCATAAGTAATTTTGTCAAACAATGTTTCCTTTTCTGTTGCACAGAGAATAAATGAAAGTCATAATTATAGAGCTATTCTTTGTTCTTGCAAAATCCATAGTAGTTTGGGTGGCTCTCCTGGGCAGCTTTCCTTTAAGGGATGGTTCTGGGACCCAGCTCAGAAGCTGCACTCCAGGGACATTGGTTACTACTAGTAAGCCCCGCTGCTGGATGGGATATTCTTGCTCTTCCTGCTGCTTCTGTTACTATTTATGACATGGCGCCTCTGTCTCCTGCTGAGAGTAGAAGGGAGACTGGGGCTGAAAACGAGGAGTTGGTGTCATTCTTAGAACACAAGTTTATTTTCCGTGCCTAAATCTTATAGTGACTCTAAAATCTGTGCCCTGACTTTCGTAACATCTTTCTGTATTGTTGGGAAGTATTGGCATCTCGGTTGAAAAGGACTAGCTCAAGAAAATGACAGCATTCCAGTAAAATCTTTTTCTTTCTCATATGTGCTCTTTCACTTATAAAGAGGGAGAGATGCAGGATTGTGCATTCGGGCATGACTAGACCAGTGGGTGAGCCCATTTTACAAATATAACAACAATTTCTTTCCTCCTTATTTGGTCAGATTGCAAATCTTCAGCTCCTTTCTTTCCATCTTCAAGCAACACATAAACTAGCACTAGGTACACAGTCTTCAAATGTTTGAATCCGTTTTTGACAAACCTTCTCCCCAGTGCCTTTCATTTTTAAAATCAATTACCCTATCCGCAATGCCTCCCTAACCTATGTCATTAAATTACCATCTTTCTCTGGCTTTTCTTTTCAACAACATAATTTGCCTTTAATAATTAATATAAAAGAATTCAAAATGTAATCACTGTGCTCACTTAAAAGCTTTCTAATCAATTACCGGAATCTGTGGGTCTGTGACAGAGGTCTCCCCAAGGGTTTCAGAACCCCATTTTCCCAAGCTTAATTCCAATAGAAACCAAATTTATAATGCATTCTCCTGTAGCTGGCCAGTCCTTTGAAGACAAAGAATGGGTTTCAAATGAACAATGATCCACATAATTGCTTTAAGGTTCTTTCAGAGTAAAAATAATGCCAATGTTTATCACATGGAAATTAAAATGGAAATTTTGCTCAGGCCAAGTCTAGATTTAAGCATGGTGATGCGAATGGGTACCAGTGTCCAAGCTAGCTACAGGGCATTCTGTTAATCTTAAGAGAGGGGGGGGTATATTAACAAGGATTTCTGTTCTACAGTCTGTGAGAAATGAGTTTTGAGTTGATTGTGTGGGCTTGGTCCTTTATCTGCCCATTTGGTGTGAGGGGTAGGATGAGGGCAGAATTGGGCATCAGGTTGGTCTGAATTCAAACCCCAAATCTAACTTCATTTCTGATTTTGGGCGAGTTAACTTCTCTTCTTTGAACCCTTATTTATCATTTCCTTAATTATAAAATTAGGATACTACTTAGCTTACAAATTTCTCTTCAGAGTGCTGGGCATTTATGGCTGCCCAGTACTCTGTGTTAGCTTACACATTTCATATCTTTATTTCTAAAAGTCAGTTGATATTCAATTTAATTTGCTTATTTATGTTAATTTTTATTTATTGTTCATTGCACCTTATTCCCACTCTGCAGGAGGGCAGGTGCCTTTGCTTCCTACACTGATGTAGCAGGGTGCCCAGCATACAGTAGGTGCTCAATAATTATATGTTGGATGAGTGAATGCGTGAGTGACCGTGTCTGTTACCACACATTGTACAGCATCTCTTTGAATCAGGCTGTGAGGTTTTCCTTCCAGGTGATTTATCTTCTAAACTGTGTTTTGTGTGAGTGCTCATTAACTCTAATCTTGGCACTGCCTGAGTGATGAGTGAACTGGGGTCTAAATTCATGGTCAGGGGAGCTGGTCTGGGATGAATCCCTGGCCTCGGTTACTCCTCAGAAGGGACGAAACCTGTGCGGAGACGTCGCCAGATTGTTGTGTGTGCAGAATCTGATTTATAGTTGTCTAGGGTCTCCTGAGCAGAATGTGTATTTATATCATTACTAAACAGTAATTGATTACAAAGCTCGGTTGTGAAATTTACAATTATTGAATTACTCTATGTTAGCACATAAATTTCAAATCTTTATTTCTAAAAGTCAATTGATATTCAGTCCAATAAATATTTAATTTAGATGTAATAATGGTGTTAGAGCAAAATTAAATTCTCATTTGGAAAATAAAGAATGACCTGCATGGGACTCAGAGAGGTGACTTGGCAGAGATGAGCAGAGAAACTGTTGGTCTGATTCAGCTTCCTTCTGCTTAATTAGAAGAAACTTCTCATACATGGCTTTCTCCTATGTCATTTTCTCTTTAAAAAAATTCTTGTGTTTGTAGGAAATCAAAGTCCTTTATATTTTTGTAGGGCTTTAAATTTCATAAAGCTTATTTCAGCTAGGCCTCATGAAAGCCTTTTAAAGTAATTGCAACATGTGTTTTTCTTCCTGTTTTATAGATGGGGAAACAGAGATGCAGGGAACTGAAGTGACTTGCTTGGGACATACTATGAAAGAGAGAGGCTAAACTGGGTCCAGGGGTCTTCCAGCTGGCTCATACTGCCTGTTAACATCTATGTACTAGTTAAGATGAAGTTCTGTTGCGTAAAAGAGAAGCCTCAAAGTAATTGGCTTAAACGAGATGAAAGTTGATTCCCACTTCTTGTAAATGCCGTCTTAGAGGAAGCAATCCTGCTTGTCTAGTGGTAATGAAAGGTTCAAAGGGTCATTAGTAGCAGTGGTAGCCACTCAGTCGTGTCTGACTTTTTTTGACCGCAGGGACTGTAGCCCACTGGGCTCCTTATTCAGTTCAGTTGCTCAGTTGTGTTTGGCTCCTTGTGACCCCATGGAGTGCAGCACGCCAGACTTCCCTGTCCGTCACTGACTCTTGGAGGTTACTCAAACTCAAGTCCATTGAGTTGGTGATGCCATCCAACCATCTCATCCTCTGTTGTCCACTTCTCCTTCTTCAGTCTTTCCCAGCATCAGGGTCTTTTCCAATGAGTCAGCTCTTTGCATCAGGTGGCCCAAGTATTGGAGTTTCAGCTTCAACATCAGACCTTCCAATGGATATTCAGGACTGATTTCCTTTAGGGTGGACTGGTTGGATCTCCTGGCAGTCCAAGGGACTCTCAGAAGTCTCCTCCAACATCACAGTTCAAAAGCATCAATTCTTTGGCTCTCATCTTTCTTCATAGTCCAACTCTCACATCCATGTATGACTGCTGGAAAACCCATAGCTTTGACTGTATGGACTTTTGTTGGCAAAGTAACGTCTCTCCTTTTTAATATGCTGTCTAGGTTGGTCGTAGTTTTTCTTCCAAGGAGCAAGTGTCTTTTAATTTCACAGCTGCAGTCACCATCTGCAGTGATTTCGGAGCCCAAGAAAATAAAGTCTGTTACTGTTTCCATTATTTATCCATCTATTTCCCATGAAGTGATGGGACTGGATGCCACGATCTTAGTGTTTTGAATGTTGAGTTTTAAGCCAGTGGCTTCTTCCAGTTTACCTCTCTATCATTCACATGGTCTGTGACCCTGAGCTTCATAGTCCAGGTGGCTCCTTGAGTTCTAGCCTCCGCATTTGGAGTAGCAAGATGGAGAAAGAGATACAGAAGGGCATATTCTCTGTCTTTTAAGAAAACTTCCTAGAAGCTCTACCTCTTTGTGTGTTCTTGCTCAGAACTTAATCATGTTCATGTGGGTATATCAAAATACAAGGAAGGTTGAAAAATAGCCTCTTACCTGGGTATGATGTGTGCTAAGTCGCTTCAGTCATGTCTGACTCTTTGCGGCCCTTTGTGTGGTCGCTCTTCAGGCTCCTCTGTCCATGGGGATTCTCCGGGCAAGAATACTGGAGTGGTTTGCCATGTCCTCCTCCAGGGGATCTTCCCAACCTAGGGATCGAACCCCTGTCTCTTACGTCTCCTGCATTGGCAGGTGGGTTCTTTACCACTACTGTCACCAGGAAGCCCAGGCACTGTAGTACTTGGCTAACAACTGGGGTGCTGTTTCTTAATGAAAAGAGAAGGAATAGGTCTGAGGAGACAGCAGACAGTGTCTGCCACAACTGAAATCCCTAGTGTAGAATGTGCCCTGAGCACGGGTGAGGCCACATTTGCTTGAACATGGTCAGTTACAATAGTTTCCAGTTACCAGAACCATTCTGGGTATTGGAGGCAGAGGATACACAGTGGCCTGGAAGTAGTATGCACCCAGGAAACAGTTTTACTCTTTCCCCCTATGTTGACTTATCTGTAGGTGGGTGGTCTAGTGGCTAAGACTCCAGGCTCCTGATGGAGGGGCCTCGGGTTTGGTCCCTGAGCAGGGAGCTAGAGCCCATACGCCCTTGCTACAACTAAGACCTGGAACAGCCAAATAAAGAAATAAATGAAAAAAGTAAAGTGGGGGAGCTGTGTGGAGTCCCTTGCCTCCTTCCCATTTGTGGACAGGCCCTTTGAGACTCTTCACGGGGCCCTCACCGAGTCAGAGGGTCAGGGGGTTCACTCACATTAGCCTGCAGCATTCTGAGAGCCATGGCCTTCTGTGCCAGCTTGGAGGGCCAAGTGGGGATAGGAATCATTCAGTAATCACTTCTGTGGCTGGTGTCTGTCAGGCACTGGGCCAGGGCTTTTGGATAATGGAGAAAAGTCAGACATGATCTCCGTCTTCTCGAACAGGAGCTTCCAGAGTGTGACCCTACCGGCATCACTTGGGAACTTGTTAGAAATGCAGATTGTCAGGCCCTGCCCTAGGCTTGCTAAATCAGGAACTCTAAGGGTGCGACCCAGCAGTTTGTTTTAATAAGCCCTCCAGGGGGTTCTGAGGCATGCTAAAGTTTGGAATCTACTAGAATCTTACAATGATGAGGGATAGTTTGGTGATCAGGAGCACAGGTTTTAGAGACCCTAGACTAGGTTTGAATTCTGTGTCAGTCACTTGGTAGCTCTGTGGTGTTGGGCAAGTTATTCAACCTCTCTGAACTCCAGTTTTCTTGTCTATAAAAAGGGACAGTGTGTGAGTACTGGCCTCATAGAATATGTTTAAGATTTATGTGAGATGATAAAGGGCTTGATACAAGTAAATGCTTGGTAGATGACAGCTCTCATTATTTTGCTAGCTTCTCTATGGGTGATTTTATTGTGAATTCAAAAAGTTCAAAGAAATTCATATTCAAATTCCAGAATAAAAACTGAAACCAAATGACAAATTTAAATGAATTTTTTTAAGCATTTGCCATTTTTATTTTGCCTGCCACTCCTTTCTGTTTTAGCATGGATAAATCATGAATTGCTTCAAAAATACAAAGCAGTGTGGTCAAAGGACTTGAGGGGGATATGGACACTAAGCATATACAAAGGTGCTGAATCTCATTAGTCATCCAGAAATGCAAATAAAACTAATGACATTTCACTGCACTCTCACTAGATTCATTACATGATACAGACATGATGTTGAATGTTGGTGAGGGTGTGAAGCAACTGGAACTCTCCTACACTGCTCCTGGAAGTATAAATTTGGCAGATCTAATAAAGCTAATAAATGCATAATTTATGAGATGTCATTTCACTTTTAAGTATATACTTAACAGAAATGGGTCAGCATATTTATTCATAGCCAAATACATGAATATTTCCAGCAGCATTACTTGTAAGAACCAAGAAAGACTGGAAACAACCCCAATACCCATTGTAGAATGAATAAATTGTGATATATTTATGCAAAGGAATATTATTTAGCAAAGATAATGAACTGCTTTGTGCAACAAAATGAGTGAATCTCAGCTGACTTTGGGTATGAGAAGCCAGACATAGATGGTAAAACAGTGTATGATTCCATCAGTATTTCAAAAACAAGACAAAACTAATCTATGGTGATAGGAATCAAATAGTAGTTATCTTGGGGGGATGTCAGGATGTTAATTGAGAAGGATCGTGAAGGATGCTTCTGTGATGTTAGTCATATTTTCTTTCTTGGTTTGGTTGGCAGTTATCTAAGTATGCTGTGAAAGTTTGTCAATCAATATATCTATGATTTGTACACTTTTCTATATGCCTTATATTTAAGTACAAAACTGTACTTAAAATAGCTATGCAATAATATGCAAAATATTTAGAAAAGCAAAAAGCATGACTGAGGGAAGAAATAGGACTGGCACCATCTAGGAGAATTACCCAATTACCTCTGTGACCCCATGGGCTAAGCCCACCAGGCTCCTCTGTCCATGGGATTTTCCAGGCAAGAATACTAGAGTGCATTGCCATTTCCTTCTCCAGGGGATTTTCCTGACCCAGGGATTGAACCTGTCTCCTGCATCTCCTGCATTTCAGGGGGATTCTTTATCACTGCACCACCTGGGAAGCCCCACAGATTTGGAGGGGTCCCACCTAGAAGAATATGTCAGTCATTTCATATTCTCTGGACTCCCATTTATGTACAGCTGAGTTAATCAAGGATAACCAACACACACACACCAACAGGCATATCCACAATGACAGAGACGCACATCCCGCAGCAGGCATGCCCAAAGATGACAGACAGACACGTACCCCAACAGTCATACCCACATTGACACCCTCCCCCAGGCATACACATACACACATCCAACAGGCATACCACAATGACACGCACACCCATACCCTATCCCCCCTAACATGCATACCCACAGTGTCTTCTTCCAGTATGGAAGGCAACCGATTTCCTAGAAAACTGTTTTAAAAAACCTGGATCTGAAAGTGACAGGTAAAGAAAATATCCCTGGCATTATCACTGGTAGTAATGGCAGGAACACCCTTTAGATACTTAATATAATTTGTCACTATTTTCTCATTAGATCTTAATAACTCTGTGGTGAATGCTGACAGGAGAGTGTGGTTACTATTAGTTTAAGAATGGGGATGCTAAGCTGATCAGAATTTGTGACTTGCTATGGGACACTCGGCTTTATGTGACCTTGCTGGGGACTCAAGCCTGGTTCTTCTGGACCTAATTTTCTTACACTGCTGTTAGATGGTGCCATTTCCTCAATACTTGGAGGAAACTCCTGGTTCATTCCTTATCTCTGAGGCAATATTAAAAACCACACCAAACATATTAGGTATATTACGAATGGTACAGGGGTATTATGCTCCTTATTAGTGGTAATTATTTTTGCCATTAATCTTAGAAAGGATAAATGTTGATGTAGGGTTTCTTTTTACTCAGAAGGGCTTGTCAGTAAGACTGGATTCATGTAAATATGTGATTTTGAGGATGGTTCCAAACATTTGAAGGACCACTGCTTCATCCTCTTAAAGACTAGAGATACAAACCCAGGTGTACATCGCAGCCTATTATTAAGGCCTATACACAGGATTCTGTCATGAACATAGAGGTTGGTTTTCAAATTTTAATTTATGAAAAGCTTTCCCATAAGAAAGAATAAATAGAAGAGAACAATGAAGAAAGAAATAGAAAGTCATTAAGGATAAATTGCCTTTTTCCCCTCATTTTTAAAAACTGAAATATAGTTGATTAACAACGTCATGTTAGTTTCACAGCACAGTGATTCAGTCATACGTGTGTGTGTGTGTGTGTGTACATATGTATACCTTTTCAGATTCTTTTCCCTTATTTGTTGTTGTTGTTCAGTTACTAAGTTGTGTCCAAATCTTTGTGACTTCATGGACTGCAGCACGTCAGGCTCCCATGTCCTTCACTGTCTCCTGGAGTTTGCTCAGATTCATGTCCCTTGAGTCAGTGATGCTATCTAACCAGCTCATCCTCTTCTGCCTACTCTTTTCACCTTAAATCTTTCCCAGTGTCAGGGTTTTTTCCCTAATGGGTTGTTACAAAATACTGAGTATAGTTACCTGTGCTATACAATAGTACTAGGTTATTACAAAATATTGAGTAGTTATCTGTGCTATACAATAGGTCCTTGTTGGTTAGACCTTGTTGTTTGTTTTACATATAGTAGTGTGTATTTGTTAATCCCAACCTCTTAATTTATCCCTCCCCCCACCCCAAACTTTGGTAACTGTAAGTTTGTTTTCTATGTCTGTGAGTCTCTGTTTTGTAAATGAATCCTTTTGTATAATTCTTTTTTAGATTCCACATATAAGTGTAAATCATATGATATTTGATTTTATCATATGATATTTGTCTTTTTCACTCTGATTTACTTCGCTTGGTATGATAATGTGTAAGACCATGTTGCTTCAAGTGGCATTATTTCAATTTTTTTGGTTGAGTAATATTCTATTGTATGTATACGTGTGTGTGTGTGTGTGTGTGTGTGTGTGTGTATGTGTGTGTGTATCACATCTTCAAAGGGTAAATGGCTTTTAAAGACATATTTAACTGATTTTGAAAGTTTAAGATGTACATTGAATAGTTTGGCAAAACCAAAAAAGTTCAAAGAATAAAATAAAATTACCAGTTGTCTCCAAACCACAGAGAGCCTAGTGATAATATACAATTAAAGTGTTGCTTTCAAGAGTTTTCTGTAAAATATACATGCTAAAACAGTAGGGTCCTGCTTTAGCCACTGTGTTACTTTCTAGGTTTTTTTTTCACATAGCATTATTGTGAACATTTTCTAACATCATTACATATTCTTATGAACACTAGTTTCAATGGTTCCATAGTAATTTGTTCAACTTCCCATTTAATATTGGACATTTAGATTGTTTCCAATTTGGTTGTATTGTAAAAAGAGCTTTAAAGAACATCTTACTTGCAAATTTGAATTCATCACTGATGATTTTCTTAGACTACAAGTGACATTTTCTGATCATTCTTTATAGCTAACATTTATACTCACTGATGCTAGATAATCACCAAATTAAAATGAACACAGACTTTGGGTGAGATCCTGGTTTTACTATATTCTAGCATGTGGTCTTGGGTGGGTCTCTGAACTCTGAGCCTCACTGTTTTCATCTGCCAAATGGGGATATAATTTTCTGTCTCACCAACCTATAAGGAGGATCACATAAATAGCTAGGTGTCTAAGCGGGAACTGCTTAAATCAGACTCTGCCAAAGAGTGACCTAAATTTTACACATTTTTTATTGGCTTCTTAGAGATATTTTCTAGAAATTTAGCCAAGTATATTCTCATTCTTTTAAATTAAGGGTAAAAAAATATGATACATGGGCCAGAGTCATCTCACCCTCTGTTTTTATGAATAACATTTTGTTGGGACGCAACCACTCTTATTCATGTATGTTTATGGTCTGTGATTCCTTTTATGGTGCAGAGGCAGAGCTGAAAATATTTATTATCTGGCCCTTTACAGAAAAACTTTGCTGATGTCTAATCAAGCATAAAATATTTCTTCCTGTCATGATAGGTACATGCGTTGTACATCTAAAATAAAAATATTTTGGAAAATAATATAAAAAAAGAGAAAGTATTTCTATGAGAAACAGACTCACAAACATAGAGAATAGACTTGTGACTGACAAGCAGGACATAGCAGGACTGAGGGGTTAGCAGATTCAAGTTATTATATATAGGATGGATAAACAAGATCCCACTGTATAGCACAGGGAGCTATGTTCAATATCCTGTGATAAACCATAAGAGAAAAGAATGCAAAAAGAATGTATATATATTTATGTATAACTGAGTCACTTTGTTGTATGGCAGAAATTAATACAACATTGTAAATCAACTATACTGCAATTAAAAAAAAACTCACATAGCAAAAGATAATGAAAAATAAGACATAAAAGCTATGGGGGATTTATCCAATTAAAAAGACCACTTTGTTAACTAAATTAATATTCTGTAATATAATATTTCCTCTGTCTGGCATATTGATTTTTACATATTAAAATTTTTGAAAAGTGAGGCACACCTTAAAATATGTTTCTGTGATAGGAGTTAGACCCAAGCAAGCTATGTTTGGCTCAACTGAGTATTCTACCAATGGAATGTGGATGCTTCTAGTTCGTTACAAAAGGAACTAGAAGATTTAGACCTCTTACTTGGATTGACACACAGAT
Organism: Antilocapra americana; assembly: GCA_007570785.1. Classification (NCBI taxonomy): domain Eukaryota; kingdom Metazoa; phylum Chordata; class Mammalia; order Artiodactyla; family Antilocapridae; genus Antilocapra; species Antilocapra americana. Next base: position 1,942,392 of record ML660203.1, read on the forward strand.
CTTTTTAGATTTCCCTGGGAAAAAGCCAGGTTGACCTCAAATGAGAGTGAGATGCTTTTAATCTGTGTTGTCTGTTTTAGAACAAAACCTGGCTTGGTTGGGAATGTTTTAGAAGCATTTGTCAGTAGAGTGCAGGACTCTCTGGCTCTTGCCACTAAATAAACCTACTTTTTGAAACCAATTCTGGATCAGGATGCCTTGAACTTGACTTCCACAGTGTCCCAGGGGTTCTGTCACCCTATCCTTTTGGTGCTTGGATGGAGATGGAGCTTGGGGGTGTGACGAGTTCACGAAGCTGGCTTTGACTGTTTGTCCACCTCCCCTTCATAGTTCTCCTGACTGTGTCACACTGCTTCCAAAGTACTTCAGAAATTAAGTTTGGGAAGGAAAATATCTTTGGAGGAAGGCTTCAGGATTATATTTTCTACTTGACTTGGTCTCGTTGGGAAGCAGTAGCTGTGGGGTCATGGCATGAGACAGACCTTGGTCAGCGTGCATCGTGACCCTTCTCCAGTTGTGAGTGCTTGGGCTGATTAATAACCTGTGGGCACAGCGGTAGACACTGGAGTGGAATGCAGGCCCTAACTTCCAGTGGGACAGGTTGCGATAGCATTTCATAACCACACAAGATCCTAGGAGTAGGTAGGAACAGCCTTCTGCGTTGAATACAAGAGTTCCCAGGGTCATTCCCAGTTCTTCACCCCACCCTCTGGCCACATCTTTGCACTGCTTCCCAGTAGAGAGAAGACCTTCTTCAACCAGTGAGCTTGGCATCATCTATGTGACTTGTTTAAACCAGTAAAATATAGGTGGACGTGTCTTCTGAAATCCCAAGAAACACCGCATGTTTCTGTCCACCCCTTTCTTGTCCAGTCATTGCTGAGTGGCAAGTCCACTGGTCCAAGGAGGATGAGAGTCACATGGGGTAAATCTGGACCCAAGCTGAAGGCCAAAGGAAGTCCGACTGAGCCACATCTAGGTCAGCTGGCCCCCAGACAGCCTGTACATCCATGATCCACATGAGTGGATCATGAGTCGTGTTTTTTGCTTTAAGCCATTTAATTTAAGGCCAGTGTTTTTGTGGCAAGAGCCATCTGATACATCCATGGTTGAGCCATCTGGTTTCGACCCCCGTGAAATCCATGCTGGATGGCTGTTCCGTGGCATATACTAGCCCCGTGCCACCATGCTGCAAACATAGACATGAAGAAAAATGTATTCCCTGCCATCAGGACCCCACAAATTTGTCATGGAAAAAGGGAAACAAAAAAGACAAGTGCAGTAGCATGAGAAGGCAGTTGTGATGGTGGTAGGCAAGCCCGGTGAATTTCCAGAACACAGAATGGCAGACCTGGGGTCGGGAAGGGCCTCCTGGGGGCTGTGATATGTGACTGAAAGGCATGAGTAGGTCTGATCTGGGTAGATACGGCTAGTGGGGTGAGCATTGCTATTCTGTATTACTACACAGGTGAGTCTGGTGAATAACTGTTGGGGGTTGGTGCACTGTCATTAATTTTATGATGTTTATATTAACTACATTTAATGAACACTGTTTAAGACAAGGCCTTGAGTGTTTTGCCAGCCTTATCTCATTGAATCCCCACCACCTGTGTGTTCTGGTTTATAATATCCATTAGGACATGCTGGCCCAATGGGAATACCTGGGAGTCAGGAAGTTAGACTCCTGATTCTAGAGGGCTGATTCTGTGGTCCACGTGCTCTGATTGTGTTGTCAGTTGCCAAATGTTGTTAAGTGGAAAGAGTGATTCTTCTGTACTTTCTTTTGGACAACTCAGTAGTACTAACGAGGCCAAAGTTATGAGTTCAGTCCCCTGCATGGATCAGTTAGAGTCATTGTTTGAAATGCATTATTCAAAGGTAAGGTTTGCAACTAGTACCCAGAGGTGGTAGTGACAGAAAGTGGATTGTATGATTTCGATGAGGAGAAACCCACAATAGTAAAAGCTTCAGCTTGCTGAGGTAATAATAGCTGCAGTTTGCAGAGTTCACAGGGCTGTGCTCGAGGCTTTTTCAGCTGACTCTATCAGGCTCTTATTTTGTGGATGAGAAAAGTGAGGCTCAGTGGTTGTTACTTACCCAAGGCTCTTTGACAGTTGTAATCTAGCTGTGGCCAGGCCTGTCTGGACCCAGACCCCATGCTATTTGTAAACCATTCAAGGACAGAAGTTCTTATCCTGGGCTTAAATTGGAAATTGAATTGATTTTTTTCTGTTGGGTAGTTCTTTGCTGGGAGAATGGGGGCTCTCCTGTACATTGGAGGGTCTTTGACAACAACTCTGACCTCTACTCACTGGATGCCAGCAGGAACTCTTCCCTTCCCAGTTTTGACAACCAAGAAAGTCTCCAGATATTATAAGAGCCCTGGAGGGGACAAAACCACCCCTGGATGAGAACCATGCTCTCTGACATTGTTGACAGAGGAACCAGCGGACACCAGAATCTCTGATGCAGGGACATGGGAGGAGTGGACAACATTCTGTGATGGGACTGTGGATTGAAGGGCCTATTTATGCTCCAGGATTGACCACCTGGACACACAGGCCCATGGGAAGACCTTGGCCCCCGATTTAAGGGCTAAATCTGGCATCCTTCCATCGTACCCTTCCTGGTACCCTGGTACCCTCTCTCTCCTGAGTACCTTCTTAGTTCCTCCATGACCTTCAGGAGGCCATGTGTATACATATGAATGCATACGTATGGAGATGTTGGAAATGAGCTTCTCCTTCCAACAAGTGTCCAACTGTCTGCTCAGGGTACTACTTCAGGGTTTGAGTGATTGGGGAAGGGAGATGTAGGAGAGCATGACAATCCAGAGAGGAGAAGAACACCAGTGTGCTTGCCTTTGCACTTGTCACATGCAACGAAATGGTGTATGTAACCCACTGAGCGCAGTGCCTGGTATGTGGAAAATTCTTAATAAATGCAGGTGATTATTACTGTTATTATTAATACTATTTATAACTGTGACTCTTTTTTGTAACTAGTTTCCTGAACACACTCCTCCAGGCTTCCTGCTCCATTAATACTCAACTTATTTAAATTTAATTTTTTCAAGGTTCTCTATTTAATTTTTTAAAAACCTAGTGAATTATTAGCATTTTAATGAATAATGACATTTAATAAATAATAATACTAGTGAGGGCTCAAAATATAGGAAATTTGAATTAACACCTTACCTGCGTTTTCTCTTAAAAAAAAAAAAAGAGAAAAAATTGCCTAGAAGAAACTCTACACTGTGACCAAATTGTCTCTGTAATTTGAGCTCCTGAATTTTTTTTTAAGTAGTGCTGTGTGTGGAATAGTGGCCTTGCAACATTCTCAGTTTTCTATTTTACAGGGAGAAGTGCCTAACTAGAGTTAATTTTATTTAGAAATAACAGAGCATGGTGGCTTAGGTGGTAAGGAATTTGCCTGCAATGCAGAAGACCAGAGTTTGATCCCTGGGTTGGAAAGATCCCCTGGAGAAAGTAATGGGTACCACTCCAGTATTCTTGCCTGGAGAATTCCATGGACAGAGAAGCCTTGTGGGCTATAGTCCATGGGATCTGAAAGAGTTGGAAATGACTGAGTAGCTAAAGTTTTCATGCTGTGTACCAGACTTTATTCTAAGAGCTTTGGAGATCTTAATTCATTTAATTAGCATAAGGATCCTATGAAGTAGGTACTGTTATTCCCATTTTTCAAATGAATAAACCAAGGCACAGAGAGGTTTGATAACTTGCCCAAAGATACACAGCTTAGTAAGTACAGAGCTGAGATTCAAGCCCAGGCAGTTTCGCTCTAGAATTTGTTTTCTTAACCATATGCCTGTTGCCGCTTCATGTACCAAGGAGGAAAGGTGAGAGGTGGTACAGGAAACAGTTTCCTCTCAGATGTTAGGGGAAAGCTAATGAATCATCTACCTCCTCTCTCAGCTATTTTTCCAGATATTTCTCAATGGTGATACTCACTGAGAAATAGTCTTACTGCACATTAGATTTTGGAGGCTTAGAGAAAGTGGCATATCAGGAATAATCTAATCTCTTATTTTATATGGAAGAATAAAGATGCCTCTGAATAAACACATTATACTTTATGTTGAATTTGTGTGTGAATATACATATGAATGCATATTTATTTGGTGTGTAATTTGGAATATATAGCCCTTTACGTTAATATGTACATAGAGACTTATAGTGTGTACACAAATGCAAACAGCATGCGTATAAAGTATCATTTGATATTTTTGCATGTCTCTGTAGTGGTTTAGTAACAATCCTACACAGAAATGAAATGCGTTCAATGTGTGTTGTTTCTTAGCAAGAGGTTCAGGGATGTTCTTTTTATTTAATTTTTCGTTTTATTTCTTGTATGTTTTGACCACGCTGCGTGGCATGTGGGAATCTTAGTTCCTCGACTGGGAGTTGAACCCGTGACCCCTGCGGTGGAAGGGCAGAATCTTAACCCCTGGACACAGAGCCACAGAAGCTCATGGGAATGTTCTATGTTGTATCAGTTACAAACACACATGCCCGAGGGTGTCTTGGTGTGCTTTCCTTCCTATCACATCCAGTTCCACCAGTAACCCTAAGCCTTCAGTCTTTGTGCAAGAAGCTTGCAGTCCTTGAGTTTTTCCCCCCTCTTCGAGAATGACATCAGAAGGACAGAGATCTTCCACATGTAGCTCATCTTTTGGAGGTTCTTTCAAAGACAGAAGAGTCCAAGGCCACATCGCTGACCCCAGATACTATTTCTGAGCTTTCCGAGGGTGATGGTGCTAAAACCTGTCACACGCAGATGGAAGAAGAGCGGTGCATTTAATAAAGATGTTATTGAATTAAAAACCAAGCAGGATCCAATGTGAGTTCTTCTATAAATAACTTGTGAAAAGTGAAAAGATGTGTCTGTTAGCAAATTTAAAATAATTGTTAGAACCCTTCAACAGATTGCTGCTAATTAGATTGAGAGTTAAACAGCTTTATGTGAGTATAGACTTAATTAATAGCTCATTACTTTTTTAATAAGCCAAATTCATTTGGAAACAGGAGAGAGACAGCAGAGTTCAACATGGATGAGACGTTAGATTGGGATTATTTTCCCTTCCGTTGATGAGAGAAGGAGTTTAATTAAAGCAGGAGACACATTTGTGTCATAAATGAGTTGTCTCCCAAACCCCGACATTCAGGGGTAGAGTGAACATCAACTATCCTTATTTTGAAAGCCTCCTTGGACCGTCCGGAATTAATAAAAGTTGTGTAGGAATCTCCCTATTCAACTCTTGAGTTTCAGTTCACTTTATGAAGTAGTCCTTTTTGAAGCTGGATAGATTCACCCGAAAGAGTAGAATTTTCTTGTACTCCATGTTGGTTTTATTTTCATTTCAGAGGCATTAGGATCTTATTCTTGAAAGCAATCCTGCATTTTTTCTGACTTCCTTTCTTTTTACCTCTATCCTTTCTTTTCCACGCAGCCTCCAATTTCATTATTTGTTCATCCAGTTTTCTGACCCTTAGATGCCCTTTATCTTACATAACGGAGGACAGAGTTGGATGGAAGGAAATGAACCCGTATATTCTCATTATCCCATGTGGAAATGTTTTAGTCCACTGTTTGCAGGTTTTGAGGAGCCTCGTTTATACAGGCCCATCAATAGCTCCTGGTACCCTTTAGTGCTGGATAGATGGCGTTTGCCTTCTAGGGCTGGTCCATGTTCATTGAAGGGAGGGTTGCTTGTAAGTGTTCATTTTGCCTTCCAGCCAATCAAATAAAAACCATCCACTTATAGATTTGAAGGAGATATTAGATGTCACCATCTCATATGCTACTAGAGTGTGCTGGTCCTCTGTTATCAGAGTGTAACTTCAGTTTTTCTTCCACCAGTAGATGTCCTTTGGGTTTCTTTGTTGCATCCTCATCTACACGGGGGTATGTTTCCATTCAGGTGGATTGGAAACTTCCCAGTTGGGTTGGGTACAAGGTCAGAAGAGAATGTCTTTTTTCAAGGAAATGGTAAATATTTTGCCTGATGATAAGATGATGTCCCCTGGGCATTGAACTGTGACATGCAAATGAGTTTTTATTTTTTAAACAGATGCTATGGCTGACTCTGTTAAGTCTGATAACTAGGAGCTCATTTCAAGAGCTGTTTGCCCACTCCAGGAATAATTAGCCTGACCTGTTTCTCACAGGGTGATTAATTCTTAGAGTAATCCATTGTACAAATTTTTCTCAAGATCAATTTATTCTTTTCCTTTCCAAATGAGAACTTGGGCTCTCCAGCTCTCTGCTTTTAAGGTCTCAGCTCTCACTGGATTATGTTTTATTTGTTTTCATTTTAAAGCAGTCTGCTGTTTAAAGCTGTACACAGAACCGAGATCTCTAGCAAAGGACTAAAAGATGTGGATGAATCCATCTTCAGCAAAGAACTGACGCAGTCCCGGAGTGGGACCGTCACCAGGGGTGGTCAAATCATAGTGAACAGAGACGCACTCCCTCAGCTTGTGTGGTGACCCTCTGTGCCGTGATTACACGGAGCGTCTCGGGGCCTGCTAACCCTAGTCCCCACCTGCCTTCTCTACACCTTACCCTGATTCTCCCTGTCCTACCCTTCTCAACGTCTGTTTCCTCTTTATTTGCATTTTTAATTGGAGGATAACTGCTTCACAGTGTAGTGTGGGTGTGTGCTGCACAGCAGTGTCAATCGGCCAGAAGTGTTCACATGTCCCCTCCCTGTTGAGCCTTCCTCTCTCCCTCGCGGCTCATGCCAGCCCTCTAGGTCATCACAGAGCACCAGGTGAGCTCCCTGTGCTATTCAGCAACTTGCTACTAGCTACCTGTTTTACATGGTAGTCGGATATATCTCAGTGCTCCTCTCTCAGGTCCTCCCCCCATCTCCTTACACTGCTGTTCTTTTCCAGCCGAGACTGTAGTGGGTGCTTCATAAATATTTGATGGTTCTGTTGTTGGACAAACATTTGTGTCTCCTTTCTTATCTGAATTTCTCCCTGCCACTCATGTTGGGCTTGACCTGGGTGGTGCTGCCCAGGGTGGGACTGTCCCTGGGGCTAGTTCGAGAATGGAGTGCCTTTCCCGGATGCCAGGAGACATGAAGTCAGAAAAGGAGGCCTGGCATTTCTGAAGGCAGGTGTTGCTCCATTGCCCCCAGCCCCACCCGGAGCCTTCACTTCTCTCCCCCAGGTGTCTATACAGGTTTCCAAATTGACCGCCCCACCTCCTCCTGCTGCTCTAAAATAACTTCTTGGGAGAACCCAGCTTCATTTTTTGTAAATGTTTTCTTGAAATAGGCTACATATGCAGAAATGGTCATGTCTCTTAAATACACAGCTTGATGAATTTTCACAAATGGAAGGCAGCCGCATAAACAGCACCCTGGTGAAGAAATGGGAAGTTGTCAGCACTCTGGATACTCCTGTCTGTCCCTTTCTAGTCACTGTTCCCCCTAACCACTGTCCTAACTGTGGGATGACTTTTCAACCAGGTATAGGCGTTTTCCTACTTAAAACTCCCTATTAGCTTCCAGTGGCTACTGAGCTACACGTCAAACTTTTAAGCATTCTGTATAAGTCCCTTGCTTTCATCTTCAACTTACTTCCCACCTCTGTCTCTATTACCCAGCCATTGGTCTCCCTTTACATTCCTAGAACATACCAAGTTCCTTTTTAGCCTCAGGGCCTTTGCACATGCTAAGCATTCTGCTTAGAAGGTGGTGTCCCCAAGTGCCTTCCCCTTTCAGGGTTTGTCTGAGATGTTCCCACCTTAGTGAGGTCTTCCCCAGTCACCTAACGCAAACTGGCCCCTTTCTCATCAACTCCCCTCTCATCACATCTCCTGTTTTCTCCTCAGCTGGCTTATCACTATAATATCTTGGGGTTTTTGCTTGTCACTTGTCTTTTCCACTTAAACATCTGCCCAAGTGAAGGGAGGGACAAGGTCTGGCTTTTTCATTGTCATATCTTCAGCCTCTAGCCTGGTAGATGATTAATAAATATTAGAAGAAAAAATTAGCACAATACTGGGTTGGAATGTTGAGTTTTGAGGGAACAAAGGCAGGGAGTAAATTAAGGTCCCATGGCTGATTCAGGTCCCAGGCTTGGTGGGCATCAGTGGTTCCTGAGCCCTGCCTGTGTTTGAGGCCTCCCTGTGTAGCCAGTTTCAAATAGCACGGGCCACCCGTTTCCATCTGAGCAATCACTAAGAGGTCTGGGCCCCAGATCCATTCTGTATGTGGGAGGTTTATCTGGCCATGGTCTGCTATTTTTTTTCTTCATTGTTGTGTAGTTGATTTACAATCTTGTGTTCATTTCTGCTGTACAGCAAAGTGATTCATATATGCTTATATAAGTTATACGTGTATATATATATATTCTTTTACATTATAGTTTATCCCAGGACATTGACTATAGTTCCTCGTGCTATAATGTAGGACCTTGTCGTCCATCCATTGTACAGATTGTTGTTTAGTCACTGAGTTGTACTCGGCACTTTTGTGACCCCATGAACTGTAGCCCACCAAGCTCCTCTGTCCATGGAATTCTCCAGGCAAGAATACTAGAGTAGGTTGCCATTTCCTTCTGCAGGGGCTCTTCCCGACCCAGGGATCAAACCCACGTCTTCTGCATTGCAGGTGAATTCTCTTACCACCGAACCACCTGGGAAGTATCCCATAGGTAATAGTTTGCATATGTTAACCCAAACTCCCAGTCCATCCCCTGCCCTCCTCGGCAGCCACACATCTGTTCTGTCTGTATCTGCTTTGTGGGGTCTGCTGTGGGTCTGCTGTGTTTATTGCCTTGCTCTATAAGGGACTCTGGTCCCTTTCCCACCCTGTCCTGAAATTGTCATTCACATGGCCCCAGTCCCTGTGTGGTGACACTTGCTTCCTTCCATTGCTTTCTTGTGTACCAGAGAATAAAGCAAACAGCAGAGAAAGGGAAAGAAGAAAAAGAAGAGAATAGAAAAACGCAGTGAGGTCTTGACTTGCCTAGCTAATCCCTCAGGGATGGCCATCCAGTTACTGTGGGGCAGTGGGGTCTGGTCTTGGAATTGAAGTGACTTTATCCTAAGTTGTGACAGAGGCAGAGCATTTGGCTAATGCATTTCTTATTGCTTTAAAACAGAGACTTAAAGATGATAAGGTCATTTTCATTTTTAAAAGGCTTTTTAGATATCAGACCTTAAAAATTCTGTTTTCATTGTCCCATTGCATGGCTCAGAGCAGTGATTTTTAGCACCCTTAAAACAGTGTGTCTGGTAAGATGTTTATTTTGTTTTTTTACAGTTTTGACTTCTGGTACATTGTCCCATCCCCCATGTCTCCACAATGCTGTGGAATTTGGAGGATTTTTTGTTTTTTTTTTTTGAGGAAGTCATCACAAGTGGATATGGGCATCTCTTAGAAAACCCTCAGGAGAGGAGATTCTTTATCTATCCTTAAGCCCCCTCCCCAACTGTGTCTCTTGAGTCTGTGTTTTGGTTAGCTAGTGATACATAACAGATCCTCCTGGAATTCAGTGACTTAACAACAGTGTATCATTGTCTTTCATGATGCTGTGGGTTGACTGGACTCAGCCAGGCCTGTTTCTGAAATTATAGTCAAGTGGTGTTGGGACTGAAGTCATTGGAAGCCTCAACTAGACTCCCTCAGGGCAGGTGATGCTGGACATCAGTTTTGAATCAACCAGAGTCCCCACAAGCCGTTTCTCCGAATTGTGTGAAATCCTTTGTTATTGTTCAATCACTAAGTCTTGTCCGACTCTGCGACCCCATGGACTGCAGCATGCCAGGCTTCCCTGTCCTTCACTGTCTCCTGGGGTTTGCTCAAACTCATATCCATTGAGTCGATGATGCCATCCAACCAGTGAGATTCTTACTGTCTGGCAACTTGAGACACTGGTGTTCCCGGAGGCAGGGAACACGAGATAGCAGGCCAGTCAGGAGCTGTGCCTGGAGCCAGCACAGCATCCCTTCTGCCATAGTCTCTTGGTCAAAGTAGTCAGAGTGTCCTCCTCTTAGATTCAAGGCATGCAGATGCCTTGGTGGGGGAGTGGCAGGATCACATTGCAGAAGATCACCAGATGCAGGAGAGATGGTTGCAGCCTTCTTTGCAGAATACAGTTGGCAATGGCACCCCACTCCAGTACTCTTGCCTGGAAAATCCCAGGGATGGGGGAGCCTGGTGGGCTGAAGTCCATGGAGTCGCTAAGAGTCAGACATGACTGAGAGACTTCACTTTCACTTTTCACTTTCATGCATTGGAGAAGGAAATGGCAACCCACTCCAGCATTCTTGCCTGGAGAATCCCAGGGACGGGGGAGCCTGGTGGGCTGCTGTCTGTGGGGTTGCACAGAGTTGGACACGACTGAAGCGACTTAGCAGCAGCATAGTACCTTTAACATTTCTTCAGTGTTCCCTGTCTGCAGTTATTCTAAAAGACAGTCAGTCTCAGGATTGATTCTTTATAAGGAGCAATTGCCCACCATTAATTCACTAACGACCCCTGGCATTTTTAAAGTGTCACATAAACAAATATAAAAGATGTCAGGTTAAGATGCCATTTCTTTCCATACTTTATCTGCACGCACACCTCCACACCCAGTGTTAAGAGCTGTAAAATGTTTTCCTAGAGTCCTGTAACTACCGTGTAGGAACCAAGTCCCTGAAGATCCTTTCCTTAACTCCGAGTGTTAGATAACCTTTGTGAGTAAGCCTGTTTTAATTTCTGCTGGCATTGTGTAACTGTGACATCGATCCTTAAGGCTGTCAACAAAATGCTTGTTTATGCAGCTGATTTCATCTGCCTGTTGAGACATTAACCGTGAACTTGGTGTTAAATGAGGGTCGTTTTTATTTTTTGGGGGACATCATTTATTCTGGCTTAAAAACAGCCAGTGGAAACTGGTGTCTGGTATTTATTCTTTTAATCAGAGGATGTGGAATTCTTCAAGTTGTATTGCCATGTTAGTTTTCAGGACAGTTTAGTCAAACGGGTTGGTAAATGCGTGTTTTTCTTCTTTTCCTTGCTGCCCTTTTCTTTCAGCAAACTTTTCTAAAGGTGATGAATAGCTGGGAAGATGAAATGTCCACCCTCTGCAGACTAGCTGTCTCCCACACACCCCTTGCTGCATATCAATCTGAGACTATTTTTCCCCTTGGCTTGACCCTGCCTGAAGGTTTTGAGCCCTCTGTTGGCGTCTTCTTTCCACTTGAAAAATAGTAGCCTGCTTTCCTTGCCCTCTGGAAGTGGAAACAGAAAAGTTAAAATAAGAATTAAAAAATATTTTAAATTAAATTTTAATTTTCACTTTCCCACGTGTGTCTCTTTCTAAACTGGAAGAAATCTGGTGGTGGAGGGATATTAACCCTTTATCTCCTTGTAAAAATTTTTAATTTTTATTGGAGTACAGCTGATTTACAATGTTGCATTAGTTTCAGGTATATCGCAAAGTGACTCAGTTATACATATACATATATCCACTTTTTTAGATTCTTATATAGCTTATTACAGAGTACCAAGTAGAGATCCTTATGCTATACAGTAGGTCATTATTAGTTATCTATTTTTTTGTATAGTAGCATGTCTGTGTCAATCCCAGCCTCCCAAATTTTCCCTCTCCCTTCCCCTGCTTGGTAACAGCAAGCATGTTTTCTATATTTGTAACTCAGTTTCTGTTTTGTAAATAACTTCATTTGTACCATTTTTTATTAGATTTTTTTAAGATATAAGTGATATCTTATATTTGTCTTTCTCTGATTTATTTCATTCAGCGTGACAATCTCTAGGTCCATCCATGTTGCTGCAGATGGCATTCTTTTCTTTTTTTTTAATGGCTGAGTAATAATCCACTGTATATATGTACCATTCATCTAGAGATGGACATTTAGGTTGTTACCATGTCCTAGCTATTGTAAATGATGCTGTCGTGAACACTGAGGTACATTTATGCTTTTGAGTTATGGTTTTCTCTCTGGATATATGGCCAGGAGTGGGACTGCAGGATCCTATGGTAGCTCAGCTGGTAAAGAACCTGCTTGCCAATGCGGGAGACTTAAGAGATATGGGTTTGATCTCTAGGTCAGGAAGATCCTCTGGAGAAGGAAATGGCAACCTGCCACAGTATTCTTGCCTGAAAAATTCCACAGGCAGAGGAGCCCATGGGGTCACAAAGAGTCAGGCACGCACTCTTTGTGACCTGAAATGGTAGCTTTATTTTTAATTTTTTAAGGTACCTCTACACTCTTCTCTATAGTGGCTGTACCAATTTACATTCCCCCAACCATGAAGGAGGGTTCCATTTTTTCTACACCCTCTCCAGCCTTTGTTTGTAGATTTTTTTGATGATGGCCACTCTGAGGTGATACCTCGTTGATGTTTTGATTTGCATTTCTCTATTAACTAGCGACCTTCATCTCCTTTTTGATGTTGTATAAAACTTTGGGGCTCAGAAGCATGAGACTAGAAGGAATCTTGGGACAACCAGTCTAAGCTTGGATTTAACTGACAAGGCCCCAAAAGAGCAGGTGTTGGCTTAGGGCACCTGAGCCATTAGCGGCTGTTTCGCTGTGTCTGCTGCCCAGGGCTGAGCTGTGCTGCCCCGTCTCTCGTCTGGTCTGGAGCAGCCTTGGCTTACCGAAGCGCCTTCTGTCTGGAGTGACCTCTTCACTGACCCGGGTTTCTTTTCAGATTCTGTTGTGTCTTTGTGAATGGAAGACCTCAGTATATCCAGTGCTCTGGATGTTGGAAACTAGCACCTTGAATGCCAACAAATGACTTAGTTTGAAGCTCAACTTTCTCCTAAAAATAGAGCCCCTTTCACCCAGGGTCAAAGGAGACAGGAACAGCTGTAACTTAAATCCTGCCATGAGCCATGATTTTATGCTTTGTTGAGCATTTATTTTCATTTTGCCCCTTTGCATTACTTAAAGAGGGCAGACATCAAGAACGTGGTGATACAGAAGTCTGTAAGAAAGGGCACAGAGGAGAATGAATTGATAGGGTCAGTTACGTTACTGGGGGGAGGAGTTGCATGGGGGATGAAACTGGAAGCCTCTGATTCCATCTTCCAGACCAGTGGCACAAACTGTGTGTCAGATGCATTAGGAGGGCTCAGGAAAGCAGATTTTTGGGTTCCATTGCCAGAATCTTGGTTCAGCAGATTTGAAAGGGGGCCCGAGAAACTGCATTTTTCTAGTCTGCTTCTCCTGCAGGCTTTGGAAAAGAGGGTCAAGCTCCCTTTTTCATGGCGGTGATCACACCCTCCCTTCCTGTGGTCATCTGGCCACGTTCTCAGACATCTCAGACGGCTGGATGAGAACTAAGTTTCTCTTGCAATGCTGTATTTTCTTCTTGGTAAGAGGGTTTTGGAAACAAGGGCCTCCATTGATGTTTTGCACGCCTAAATGGCCAGGTACTTGAAAATAGTATTGCATGGGAGAAACAGTTAGAGGATGATTTGAAATAGGATGTAATTAATCCGCAGCAGCCAACACACACTCTCTGTGGGGCATCTGCTGTGTACATCACGTGAGTTCTCTGTTTAATGCAGCAACCATGCAAGGTAGATGTTGTTATATTGCCCATATTTTACAGACGAGGAACTGAATCCCGCGAAGAGTCTGCTTTAGTGAGGCATGGAGCTGGGGTTAGACTCTGTCGGACTGGGTGCCCTGTTAGGCTTCTCAGTGATACCTGCAGCTGTTCTAGAAACCCAGAGAGTGAAGGCATCCCCAGTGTTGGTGACAGCAGCAGCTGTAGCAAGCCTCGTCTTTGAGCACCTACTTTGTGCTCGATGCTATGCTGTGCTAAAGCACTTTATGTATCTTAAACCATGTTTAAACCCTGTCACCACTTTGCAAGGGAGGTAGTGGGTGACTTCTGTTTTGCAAGGGGACAGGGTAGCTTACCTGAGGTCACAGTTAGTAAGTGGCAGAACTATTTCAGCCTGGGTATGTGTAGTTGCTCAGTCATGTTCAACTCTTTGTGACCCCATGAACTGAGCCTGCCAGGCTCCTTTGTCTTTGGGATTCTTCAGGCAAGAATACTGGAGTGGGTTGCCATTTCCTCCTCTAGGGGATCTTCCCCACCCAGGGATTGAACGCACATCTCCTGTATTGGCAGGTGGTTGCTTTACTACTGAGCCACCTGAGAAGCCCCTGGTGTGGCAGATGTCCAAGCCTGGGCTCACAGCTATTCTGTTACATTGACTGGCTGGGTCCCACCTGCACCCAGATTTGTGCCTGGGACCTTAGGGAGCAGTGATGTAGCTGGTGGCCCCAGGAGACAGGGAACCAGAATAATTTTGGGGAAAGAGATAAGTTCCCTTTGAACGTGCTGAATTCAGGGTAATTCACCAACATCTCATCAAAGTGCCTTGTGCTAGGAGCTGCATTTGAGATGAGGGTGGGGAAGGAGAAGTCTCCTAATATTTTGCTTACAGAGCTTTGTTTTATTCTGTGACCCAGGACTGGCCATTAAAACAATAGGTCTTAGTACTGACTTCAAAATGATGGTCATCTTTCTTTATTTCTGCTGCCTCAGTGCAGAGCAGCAGAGAGGAAGATAACCTCTGGAATGTATGGAAAGTGCCAGAGAAGGTGCACAGTGTCAATACATGTGGCGAATCCACACACTGTTTGACGTGTGTGCTCCCCATGCACTGCTGTGATGTTTGTGTTCCACAGGAAATGAGATGAGAGATAGGAGTTTAAATTCTTATTGTGGTGGATGCTACTTCCTAAAAGAAGTTGAAAATAAATCCGAAATGGGCTTTTCATCATTATATCACTGTTGAAGCTTTTCGCCCCTCCTCATTATCACTCTCCTAAGGAGGCTTTTTGGATTTTCTTTTTTTTTCCTACTAATCCCACTTCTCCGTGAAGTTAAATGGAATCAGAGTTTGAGCTTCAGAGGAGCCCCAAACTCTTGTAATAGCTAAGACTACTTTGCCCCTCCCAAGAACAATTTTCGCCCTTTGGGAGGCGATACGTCCCCCCCACCCCCGCCCCATGGAGGGTGCAGGATTTGTATAAAGCTTTGTGAAGTTAAAGAATGGCGTGTCCAAGTTGGGATTTCAGGGCGAGGGTGGAAATCATTCTTCCCCATGGCTTTATTGGGTGCTTGTTTTCATCTGAAAAAGGCTCTCAGTAAGACTTCTGAAATTTGCCTTTTGCTCTCCTCACAGCAGCATATGCTTTGGGGAAGATTTGTCCCAACCAGGGTGCCTTTATCAAGAGTATTGGTACCTGCTATACCTACACTCCTTGGATCTCACAGGGACAGTTATCACCCATCCAGCGATTCTGGAGGAAGGTGGAGCCTGATTGGCAGGGGTGGTGGTGTCTGGATGGTGCGAGCCATGGGGTCAGACCCTGTCCTCTGTATTGGCTGCTGGACCCAGTTCCAGGGACAAGAGGACAGTGCTGACCAGCACCGGTGGGGATGAGGTCTGTGCAAGCCTTTGGGGATGCATGGATTTGTGGGGTTGGTGGTTTGCCAGCCTGGCCTGGGTAGTGGGTGTTTAAAGAGTGGCTGCTTGGTTGAGAAAGCTGGCATTTCCTCTCTGGTCGTCTCTTTCTCCCACTCAGTTGTACTCTCATCTCCCCTTTCCCTCCACATCTGCCTTCCTGTCGATCATATTATTCTTCTTGCCATCATGCCTTCTTCTCTAGAATTTTCCTTTTTTTCTCTCTTTGTCTTAGCTTGGTTTTCCCCAAAGCACACCTTGAGACAAGGACCTGGATGCAAGTAGTTTCTTGTAGAGGTGATCCCTGGAAGCAGGCAGTAGAGAAGGGGGTTCATGAGACAAAGAAGCGAGGGAAGCCCCTCAGGAGTGGATTAACGGGTGGGTTCCTGCTGCGGGCAACTGGAGGGCAGTGCTACTGGGGACGTTTCAAAAGTCCAAATACACCATAATTGCCCACCAAGGGGCAGGGAAGCTGGGGTATTTCTCCATCAACTCCAGTTCCAGCCTGCTCTGCCCCCTTGGTCAGATGCAGGTTGCCATTGGTGTAGACCAGGAGATTTCTGCCAGGCAGTGACCTTCAAAGGGAGGAGGGCAACTGGCTGACACTATCTGCCATCCTCTGTCCCTCTCTTTGTCTGACTCGTTACATCTTCATGTTGGAAGGAAGTAAAGATTTTGTTGAATTTTTAAAAAATATACTGATGTCTCCTATTCCCAATGTTAAAATTAGGTCGGCTGAATATTTCATTTTCCAACACTAGTTATACACACTTAGAAAATTGTCTGGGGTCTCATATGGGATGTGTGTGTGTGTTTTATGTATTTGTGTGTCAATGACCTCCAATGAAAAGCTGGTTTTCTTTTAGATTTAAATGTATTAGATATGTAATCTGAAATATCTAGCCTACAACTTCTAATTTTTTTTTCCCTCCTGATAATTGCCCCCTACTCCCATGGCACTGCCAGGCTGCCAGGGACAGCTGTTACCCAGAGTCAGCCCTATGCTGACAGCTGTGTTGAATAATCTGAATTCTGAGACCTTTCTTATGTTGTGCTCTTCCCTTGCTTCTGACACCTGAGTGTCTGTGAACACCTAGATTCGGAATTCAATTTTCTTTTTACAAACATTTATTTTTATTTATTTAGCTGCACTGGGTTTTAGTTGTGGCATGCGGGATCCTTTGTTGCAGCACATGAATTATGAGTTGCAGTGTGTGGGATTTATTTCCCTGACCAGGAATTGATCCTGGTCTCCCTGCATTGGGAACACGGAGTCTTGACTACTGGACCATCAGGGAAGTCCCAGGAGCTCAATTTGCTAAGACCTTTAGCAGACAAAGGTGACAAAACTTTGAAACAGACAGACTGACAAAAGTAACATAGTACCAGTAATATGCTTTATTGAGAATTGACTACCTGTACTGTGATAAATGTTTCGCCATATAACTTTATTTCATCATAAGACCTATGAGGTCTGCATTAGAATCCCCATTTCACAGCTTAGGAGACTGAGTCTTAGGCTGTGTAGCTTTGCCTAAGGTCATAACCAGTTAAGAGGTGGAACTCACATCTGCCAACTCCCTGTAAAGCTATGCAAATTCCTACCATGTAAGCTACAAGTAATCATGAACCTGCTGTGTGGTTTTTAAGGCAGAGTGTTTTGGGTCCATTATCTCATGGAATCTACCCATAGCAAATCCTGTGAGGTCTGTTTTATCCTTGTACTATTGATGAGAAAACTGAGGGTTGGAGACTTTGGATTTTCTTTTCTTTATATCCCCTGGAGGTAATGATGTGCAAATCAGATTTAAAGTTGGTAATGAAAGTGTGTGTGTGTGTATAGCGCTTCTCAGGTGGCCCAGTGATAAAGAATCTGCCTGCAGTGCAGGAGACTGGGGTTTGAACCCTGGGAGAGATCCCCTGGAGAAAGGAACGGCCACCCACTCCAGTATTCTTGCCTGGAGAATTCTATGAACAGAGGAGGAGCCTGGCGGGGCTACAGTCCATGGGGTCGCACAGAATCAGACATGACCAAGTGCACACATGCACACACGTGTGTGTTTATGTGGTATCACAACATTCTAATGTAAAATTAGCCATGTTTTGTCTCTCTGGCACCAGAAATTTTTTTCCATCATGGGTATTACCAGAACTTACGATAAAATTCTTTAGATTTTTTTTTTTAATCTTTTGCTTTGTCTGGAAATTTTAGTATTGCACCCTTAAATGCCTTAACTGCTACTGACTCCATCCAAACACATACATGCACACACATACACATTCATACATACGTAGTCTTATAAGACTTGCATAATAAATGCCATCCTTTTCATGTTTTAGCCCATTCTCTCCCTCCTGGAAACCTTCCTGTTTTGTGCCCTTGTATCACATAAATGTGTCCCAATCAAGTGCTTTTGTGTTGTTTTGTCATTGTCTGGTTGTGTGTCTAGTCTGTGAGCTCCATCAGGTCAGCTCCTGGAACAAGAGCCCCATCCGTCTCTGACACTAACTCAAAGTCTGGAACGGAAGAGACATTTTGTGATGAGTTTGGAAAGAAAACTAAAGATGCAGCCTCGAAGCCTGGGGGAAACCTTCAGGTTATGTTTCAGGGCCTGATGTTTTCATGATGCTTGAACTTGCCTCCTTAGTAACTTTTGTTTTAATTTGCAGACAGATTCAGGCATTGCCTGGGTTGAAGGTAAATTTGTGCTGACCCAGTGCAACCACTTTACATTCTGAATGTATTCTTGAATTTCTAAAGGAGGTTGTCCTCACACAGGTAAACCTGTATGCGATACACATAGGTCTTCCTTCCAAGGTGGATGCAACTAATGCATAGGTGGTGACTGAGTCCCTGCTACGGACCAGGCACCTTGTGAGGCCTGGGGGAGCCTCCAAGGCGGGCACACCGTAGTGTCTGTCTTCAGGGTACCCCAGGCTAGTGGAAGAGAAGTCCCAAGGCCAGGGGTGATGGCTCAGTGAGGAAGGATCAACCTCTGTAGGGATCCAGAGAGGGGCAGCATCTCTGCAGCTGCTGCTGGCTGGGTGAGGGAGTCAGTGTTCTCGAAGAAAACGCTGCTTGAGCTGGGCCCAGGAGGACTGGATTTACCAAAATGACAGTAACGCTTTTAGAGCAGGACAGTTGGGAAACACTGCTTGTAAAGGGGAAGGTGGGGAGGCGAGAAGGAAAATGAGTTTAGGTAAGCTGTGGGAGTCTTTGAAGAAGTGGAGATGCGCCGGAAAGCAAGTTGTCCTGTAAACTGACCTTCCTGGTGCCTTCAGGAAATAAACCCAGAGCAGGGAGGAAAGAGGCTGTAGGGCAAGGACAGGTTGGTGCAGGCAGACTAATGTATGAGGTCCATCCCTTCTCTCAGTTTGCTGTGTGTCTTTCATAAAATGACTTCACCTCTCTGATCCGTACGTCCTTCACCTGCAGCTAACAGGATACCATTTCTGACCTACTGTCCATGCTGGTCATGACATTTAGAGCAAGTGGCGGGGCTGAAATTAACTTGTAAATGCTTAAGAGTCCACATGCCTATAGGAAATTGCTACTTTTTTTTTTTTTTTTTGGATCTAGGATATAGAGGATAGGTTTAATCACACTTCCTTGCTCATGGTATAAAGTCTTAACATTATTATTATGTATATTATAATGTTATATTATTATTATGTGTGTGTGTATGTATGTGTGTTGGGGAGGGTGGATACGAGATGCTGTTATGCTGCCTTCACCCAGGACGGACTTGGTACAAAGAAAGGAGACTCGCACTGGGAGATCTTTCAAAGAGCTGCTGTAAATCCTGCTTTTGCCAGAGTCCAGCTCAGCAAGGGATGCTGTGGGCCTGAATATTAGTGGGTGGTGAGAAAAATACCTGTCAGAATGCGTGTAGCCAGTTCACACTACACGCAGGCCACAGGGTAGGTGAGAGGATTCAGAATAGGCAACCACTTAGGAGTTTCTGAAAGCTGGGTCTGCAATTATGGAGCATCTAATGTGCTGCGCAACCCCGGGGCCTGGAGTGTGAGAACTTAAAACATCAGCCTTTGTAGACAGTGGCTGCGCTGAGCATTTATCCTTGAAGTAATTTTTTTTTTTGGCTTAAACATATAATTTGGTTTGCTTTAAACTATGGGGTCAGCTTCAGCAGTATTGAGTCACTTCTTCATCCTTCAAAGGACATATTCCATAGGTTAAGGACAAATGCTGAGGCTTTGGCTCAATCTTTAAAGATTCTTGCCCCATAGGGCATGGGCGCCCTCAAAAAAAGAAAAAAAAGTCATGTTTTTGAAGAATGAACTGACATATCACAGAGAGCTTTCTATTAAATGAATGCTTATAGTATGCCTATGGGGGGAGGGGAAGATAGCCTATGTCCTCTATTTATATGAATCTGTGTGAGCTTCAAAATAACCCTTTGAAAGGATTTCTCTGGTGATCAGTGGCTAAGTCTCTGTGCTCCCAGTGCAGGGGGCCAGGTTTGATCCCTGGTCAGGAAACTAGATCCCATATGCCACAACTAAGAATTCTTATTCTACAACTAAAGATCCCGCATGCTGCAACTGAGACCCGGCACGACCAGAGAAATAAGTATTAAAAAACCCCCCAAAACCCTATGAAGTAAGTGCAGTTATCTCTATTTTACAGATGAGAAAACTGAGGCAGAGAGGCTGACTCACATGGCCAAGGCCTGCCAAGTTGGGACTGGTACCCAGGAGGTCTGCCTTATGGTCTGAGCACAGCTGTTAGGCTGTGCTGCCTCTCCATGGCTTTAAGCAAAGGGAGTCTATCTGTAAACGAAAGATTTGATTTTGGCCATCGTGGGTCTGTGATCAAGTTCCACATCAGTTTGTCATCAGGCTTTTTGGGGCTTCTTTCCAGCATGGGGGGATAGGTTGGCTGGCTGGCTTTGCCCCAACCTCTGGAGTCCTGGAGGGTCCTACCTCCAGGACCTTCCTTGTGTGACTGGTGGTGGGGAGAGGGAGTCTGGGAGGCCAACCTGGGGGTGTCTTCAGAAACCTCCTGGCTCATCACGCTTTGCCCATCACTGCAATTAATCACCTGAATATTAATGTGTGCTAATTTTCATATAGGAAGGGAAATCTCGGGGCTGTCAGAGCCACATGGAAGACATTTACTATGACAGAGAGTCCTGTGCTTTTGTGCTTTTTGCTCTAAGGAGCTCTGGCCTGGGTCCGGCTGTCTACTTGCTGCCTGGCAGTGTGCCTGAGCTGTTCCCTTGCCCTCTGGGGTTAGTGTCTCCCTCACTGAAATGAATGTGGGGAGAATAATCCCTGGATTCCTTTTGGCTCTCGAATTCTGAGTCAGGGGAGCTCAGTGCTTACCATCCTGGGGGAACCTGGCTGCCCAGGTTTGAATCCCAGTACTGTGCCCATAGCCAGCTGTGTATCCTTGGGCAAGTTACTCAGCCTCTCTGTGCCTCCGCTTCTCCAGAGCTTTTCTCCAAATTCAGACAGAACCCTCATGGCATCTTGTCATGGAATTATCATGAAGACTGCAAGAAAGGTGCCCAGTGCAGTATCTTGCATTATCTCTCATTAATGTTTTTTCTGTGGCCGTTACTTTTACTTTCTTACATCATCATCAGCCTCTTTGTAGTCATGGCTACCATTCTGAGAGGTGCTTGTGGGGCAGGTGTTCACAGTGACCTCAAGATCTCTTTGACTTAACCCCATTTTCTGAGCCAGGAAAGGGAGCTTCGGTGATGTGGCTGCAGTCACACAGCCTGTAAGCCACAGAGCTGGGATCCGGCTGGCCTTTCCCTGACCCCTGACACGCCCTTCCTCTCAGCTTCCCTTTCCTGAGGTGCTCCTTGCTCCCCTCACTAGGCCTTGCTTGGAACCAGGTCCCTCCGAGGCCTGTGTGCGGCCAAACCGTGTCCTCGGGGAGGTCAGCGCTCATCAGTCACAGAGAAAGCTGCTTGGCCCCGTGTTCTCCGCGATCCTCCACAGGTGGATTTACGTTTGTCAAGGCCTCCTGGTGTTTGGAAGCTTTGGCTTTTTAATTTAATCTCCTTCAGAGTTACCTGGGGCCTTCGTGCTGTGAGCCCACACTGGCTGATGCATGCCATCAGGAAGGGGAGCCTGGCATCTCCAGCCTCCGCAGCCGGCAGCCCTCTGCCCTCGTCCCTGCCCGAGGGAGCAGGGGCCTTGCCTGGTGCTCACGTACCAGCCAAGCCATGATGGGCTGGCCTGCCCCCTCGGTGCCCTGGGTTCCAGCCCTGTCTAGCTGGCCCCCGGGTCTGTGAGGGATGGCCTGGCTTTCTCTGTGCGTCTGGAAGGGTCCTTGTTAGTATTCCGGGCAGGCTAAGCTGGGGGCGGAGGAGCCGGCCGGGAGTGGGGGAAGCCGTCTGTCTGGAGCTCCCTGGAGGAGGGATGGAGGCCGGGCCCCTGCGTGAGGATCTGGCCTCGGTCACCAGGAGGCCTCTCTCGTGGGCTGACTGCTTGTCTGTCACCTGGGCAGTGACTCTGGGAGGCCCAGCCCTTCCTCACACGCATGGTTTTTCTCATCTAAGTTTACAGAACCTTGCTGATGGTGTC
Source organism: Antilocapra americana (assembly GCA_007570785.1). Lineage (NCBI taxonomy): Eukaryota > Metazoa > Chordata > Mammalia > Artiodactyla > Antilocapridae > Antilocapra > Antilocapra americana. The sequence continues at coordinate 1,964,432 of ML660203.1, forward strand.
AGGAAGAGGAAGCAAGTAATCTGTTCTCCCATCCATCGGTGGGAGGAAGGTTTAAATCTAAAGAGCCAAAAAGGTTTAAGAGGAAGAGGGAGGGAGAGAGAGGAAAAGAGGTGGGGAAAGGAGGCAAAGGTGGGGAGGGGAGTGAGCCAGGGGCCTGGGGGGTCCTCAGGGGAGGGATGGGGGCCCCTCAGGAGGCAGGGGGCCCCGGGCCATGCATGTCCCTGCAGGTGCTGAATTCTAATCCTGTCCGGCACAGACTCTGACAGTCACTTAGCCTCTGTAGAGCTGAAAAATAATAACAGTGATTTACTTCTCAGAGCTGACGAGAGAGATCGCGAGTGGCAGGTGACAGGGTGAGAGTACCTGGTGTCACTGGTTTGTCAATTTGCTTGCTAACAGGCTGGGAGGCAGGAGCCAGGGCCCAGGTGTGTCGGCCAGGCCCCTGTTTGAAATGGGCTTTATCCCTCCCCAGGGAGGGGCCGTTGGGGGAACGCTGTCTCCTCAGCTCCTGAGTAGAGCATGGGACTTCATCTCCAAGGTGCAGAGAGGATCAGAACACATCTGGGCCTCTCTGCACTCTGAGCTCCCCATGAGCTGGCCCTACTCCCACATTGTGGGGCCTCTGCACATCCCGGGGATGTCCCTCTATTACAGCCTCCATCCTCCAGTCCCTCATCCCTCAGAGTGTGCCTCCAGCATCTTCTCCTTCTGGAAGATGCTCTCCTCTTCTTGAGTTGCTTGCTGTACCCTTCAGTCGGCCCTTTCACAGCTGTTACAGAAGCCTGTCTATAATATTCATTGAACAAACCATGTGTTAAGCATTTATTATATGCAGACCTTGTTCTAAATGCTGGAGATGTAACCATGAACTAGATAAAGACCTCAGGCAATAAACACCTGAAAAGATTAATAAGCAAAAGAACTAGGGTTGCTGTGAATTCTCTGAAGGAAAGGAACAGCATGAAGGGAGAATCCTCCTTTTGGATGGTGGTGTTTGGGGAGGGCTTCACTGAGAAAGTGGCATTAGGCTGAATCTTCAAGGCTGAGAAACAGTGGAAACAGTGACAGACTTTATTTTTTAGGGTTCCAAAATGACTGCAGATGGTGACTGCAGCCATGAAATTAAAAGACGCTTGTTCCTTGGAAGAAAAGTTATGACCAACCTAGACAGCATATTGAAAAGCAGAGACATTACTTTGCCAACAAAGGTCTGTCTGGTCAAGGCTATGGCTATTTCAATAGTCATGTATGGATGTGAGAGTTGGACTGTAAAGAAAGCTGAGTGCCAAAGAATTGATGCCTTTGAACTGTTATGTTGGAGAAGATTGTTGAGAGTCCCTTGGACTGCAAGGAGGTCCAACCAGTCCATCCTAAAGGAAATCAGTCCTGAATGTTCATTGGAAGGACTGATGCTGAAGCTGTAACTCCAATACTTTGGCCACTTGATGCAAAGAGCTGACTCGTTTGAAAAGACCTTGATGCTGGAAAAGATTGAAGGCAGAAGGAGAAGGGGCTGACAGAGGATGAGATGGTTGGATGGCATCACCGACTGAATACACATGAGTTTGAGTAAACTTCAGGAGCTGGCAATGGACAGGGAGGCCTAGCATGCTGCAGTCCATGGGGTCGCAGAGTCAGACATGACTGAGTTGTCTGAACTGAAGGATGAGAAGGAGGAAGCATTGCCAGGAGCGCAGAGAACAGCATTCCAGGAAGGGGGAACAGCAACATGTTATATAATTTAACATGTTATGTTTCCATTTAGTTGTACTTGCTTAAAAATTTGTTGAGACTTTCTCTTTTAGCTGCAGATTATTCTTTAAATTTCACTTCCAAATGTTTGGAGATGTTTTCCGATTGTTTTTCTTTTTGTAAAAATTTGATTGTTTTTCTTTTGTTACTTACTACATTGCTCCCATTATGATCAGAAAGCACAGTTTATATGATTTTAATTCTTTTATTTTATTTTTTTTAAATAGTTAAGAGATGATTTTAATTCTTTTAAATGTGTTATAATTTATTTTGTGGCTCAGGATATGGCCCAGGTCTACCTTGGTGAATGTTCTGTGGGTGCTTGAAAAGAATGTCTAATCTGCCATTAATGGGTGGAATGATGTATGTCTGTGTGTATGTGTGAACTGGCTTTATATAGTCATATGTTTTTTAAGGAGCTTAAGAGGAGGAATAAAACCTAGATTTTGAACTTACATTAAATTCTTTTGAGTGCTCTTCATTTGGTCGCTGACGGTCTCTGTGGGGGCAAATACTGTGCTGTGTTCAAGGATCAGAGAGGCAGCTCATCATGGCTGGTGTCTAAGGGGTCAGCAGGAGAGCTGGACAGAGACTAGGTCACCTGGACCTCGCAGGCCTTGGTTAGGAGTTTTGATTTCATTCCTTATGTGTGGAGTGTTGAAACAGGGAAGTCGCCTGAACTGAGGGGACTTCCTCAGGATCCTTCAGGCTGCTGTTTGGACGATAGATCAGAGGCTCATGAAGGAAATTGGGTGGCTGGCCCCAGAACTGATTTTAGATACTGATCTAACGTGTGTTGTGTATGCTTTGTGTGTGTGTGTGTGTGTGTGTTTAAGGAGGTGTGAGCAAGCATGGGTGCATGCACAAGTCCTCATGTTGTTGAATTCTGTACACTGGATTTTCTAAGATTCTCTTTGGGCAAAAATAATCCCTATGAGCCAAAGGTGTACACATTATACTGAGATTTGGAAGTAGAAGGTAGAAATAGCCCAGAGTACCTGAAAACTTTTCCAAATGTTTGGAAGACTTTCAGAACTGTTGTTGTTGTTTAGTAGCTCAGTCGTGTCCGACTCTTTCTAACTCTGTGGACGGTAGCCCGCCAGGCTCCTCTGCCCATGGAATTCTCCAGGCAAGAATACTGGGGTGGGTTGCCATTTCCTTCATCCAGGGGATCTTCCCAATCCAGGGATCGAACCTGGGTCTCCTGCATTGGCAGGCGGCTTCTTTACCCCTGAGCCTGAGTTGTAATATACTTGAGTTGTAAAGTTGACATAAACGTCTCAGCATTTAGAACCCTGGAACCCCCTGCCCTGATATCAGAAGAAGATTTGCATGTTTTATCAAGTGGAAAAGTACCGTAGTTTACTTTGTACTTGGTCATCACAAGCACAAAGCAAAAATGTCTGACCCACCAGTCTCTCTTCCTAGATTCTGCATTTTTAATCACTTGAATTTCTCTTTTAATGTTCTGTTTGTTTTTCATAATTAATACATGCTTATTATGTAAAATTTAGAAAGAAAAAAGGTAAGGACTTTACTTAAGATTCTGTCAACCGAGTGCAGACATTGCTAGCATTGGTGTGTTGGCATCCCTTTTCTTATGTAGGGGTTTATTTCTTATGTATAGAGTAATTACTTTGTGTGTATGTGTAAAGTTTTGTAAGCTGATTTACTCCCATAACAGTATAAGGCCTTTACTCATTGTATCAGTCAGGGAGGGCTAGGTTAGCCTGGTGTAACAAGTGAGCCCCAGGTCTCAGTGGTTTTAAACAACAAAAGCTTCTTTCTCCTTCACTTTCACATCTATTATGGTGGATTGGAGCCTCCGTGCTGGGTCCTCCTTACTCGGCAACTCGTGGAGACAGAGCTACTGTTGTCTGTAATGCTGGCATTCATTACAACAGATGGAAAGAAAGTTCTGGGGTGTCTTGCATCAGCATTTAAATGTCCTGAATGGATGTGGGATATCCTTTCAGTTAAATTCTCTAGCCAGAATTAATCACACAGGCCCACTCAACCATAAAGGAGCCAAAGAGTATGTTTCCGTCTTAAGCCGAAAGCCAAAGATATTTGGTGCTGATGTCTCCGTACTATTTATGTCTCTCATTTACACAGTTGTTATTACAAAATATTACACGCACATGGAAAATACAGTTTTGCACCGTACACTGTGTATTTCTCATTTTTCTTCCTGAGACTTTTTCTGCTGCTGTATCTGGGAAGCCTTCTGCTCAGCCATTCTGATATATATACACATTTGGAAATGTCAGGCCCTTGGGACAGCCCTTGATCAATGGGGATTGGAAACCAGTGGGTACCTGTTCCCCTCTTCTTTCCATAGGCAGGTGAGTCTCAGAGGGTCCTCAGTGGAATGGAGACTGGATGTCCCAGTGGTGATCAGCTCTGTTGAATTTCCTTTATTTGGCTTTCTTCCTGTTGTTCAACCTTCCCAGCCCCTCCACTCCTGTCACCTGGGATCACGTCCCCAAATAAACTACCTCCTCATGTGCTCCTCTGTCTTAACATTTTGTGTTTTGGGAAAACCTGGGCAAGAGAGGTGTAGATGCCTCTGCAGTTGGCCTCAAACATTCTTGGCCCCAGGGTCAGATGAATTTTCTTTCTTTACCGTGCCATCAGTTGCTAGGGTTGCATGTTATGCTTTGACTATGCTGGAATTTGACTTTCTTGCAACAGCTGCTTTGTTTTCTGTCTTTCATTTTTCTTGGTGGATGAAGCAGATGCCTTCTTCTTCACCTGAGGATTGGGAAACGTCTTTTTAAACTTTCATACATGTGGAGTGTGTGCTTGCGTGTGACTCTAGAAACTTAGAATAATTTGCTCGTTGACGTTTCAAAACGTTTGGTTGTCCTCTGATTTCAGTATCATTAATTAGCACAGCACATAAAATTTTCATTCCTTTATGGATAATCTGTCCTGTTTTGTCCACACTCTACCTTCCTTAACATAAAGACCATGGAAGATTTTAGGATGTTTTCTTTATGGTATTTTCCATTTATCCTTTATGGCACTTGACAGGCCCTTTCAATCTTATATCTTTCTTCAGTTCTGTGAAATTTATTTTGAATACTTTTGTTGTTATTTCCTTCTTGCCATTTTCTTTGCTGTTTCTCTGGGCACTCCTAGTAGATGGATATTTACTTTATGGAATGGCCTTCCATGTCTCTTATTTTCTTTTTCATTTTCCAAATATTTCCTTCCTTGTTCTCTATTCTGAGAGATTTCCTTAAATTTTTCGTCTAGTTTTTCTGTTAATTTTGGAAGAGTTTGTTTTATCATGTTCTTAATTCCCATAACACTTCTGGTTCTTTTTCGTTTTTTAAACAATAGCCACCTGTTCTTTTTTTTTTTTTTGCATTATGTATGTAATATCTTAGAAAATGTTATTAAGAATTCTTTGGAAGTTCTTATCTGTTTTTGAGTCATCTCTATTTTCCTTGGAGTCAGTTCTACTGGTTCAGCTCACTCCTTTCTTTGGTAGGGTTTTCCCCCCAGGTGTTTGATGATTCTGGTTTTTCATTTATTCTAGGAATGCAGGGCTGGAGTGACTGATACATGGAGCTGGGGTGGTTTTGGTTGCCCACCACCAAGTACATGGGCTGCTGAGTTAATTGGCAGACGTTTATGAAACGAAAGCAGACAGGTGGTGGCACTCTAGTGCCCTCATGCCTAGCTGAAGAAGCATGTATTCTGGGATGATAATCCCTATGCTGGAAGCTTATGCATCTCTTTGGGAGGTGGTTAAGTGTCCTTAGAGTTTTTATGTCCTCTTTTAGCCAAAAACTCATTTGTTGCTCCTGGGTAAGGAGGTAAGTGGTGATGGTGAGCAGATGGAGCAAGAGCAACACATGTAACCTTCTGGCAGTTTCCACTCATTCCTCCCCTTCCTGGTATCTGTGCCTTGGTTCTGTGTTGGGAGGCAGCTTCTCCCTCCTTTTTATAGCTCCTTCTCCCCTCTCTGTATACCTTGGTTCTGCTACCAGCACTGTTGCGACTGCCTTCTGGTTTTCATAAGTTCACCCAAAGTTCACAATGCTTTTATGACATTGTCCTGTTTGTACTTATTTACTGTAATATCAGTGGGTTTTGTGGAGAGAGGAGAAAGTGAACACATATCTTCACCTGGCCTTCATAAACCATTCATTGTAATGATTGAAAACTCTGCAGATTTATGTTAACCATGCCTGGTTGTTGAATGTTAACTTTTTTTTTTTTCCTTATGGTTTTCTCTTCTCAAGCCATGGGGAACAGCTTTATGGATGAAACTTTTAAACCATTCATTATTATTTCCTTGGGACTGATTGCCAGCAACGAAATGAGTTTAAATGTATTGGTAAGGAGAAATCAACCCTGAATGTTCATTGGAAGGAATGATGCTGAATATCCAGTACTTTGACCTCCTGATGTGAAGAGCTGACTCACTGGAAAAGACTCTGATGCTAGGAAAGATTGAGGGAGGAAAAGGGGGCGGCAGAGGATGAGATGGTTAGATGTCGTCACCAGTATCAGTGGACACGAATTTAAGCAAACTTTAGGAGATAGTGAAAGCCAGGGAAGCCTGGAGCACTAAAGTCCAGGGGGTTGCAAAGAGTTGGGCACAGTTTAGCGATTGAAAAACAACAAAGAGAACAATTGATCACATCCTTGTTATACCTCTTACTAGCTGGCAGTTTTGAGCAAGGTGCTCAGCATCTCTGAGTGTTACTTTCCTCATTTATTACTTGGGGATAAAATATCCATATCTCTTAGGATTGGGTGCATGCATTAAAATTAATAATGAAAATAATGAACATTCCAGATATTTGCCCTTTAATAGGCTTTTGAATAAAATAACACTTGATATTACTGCTATTATTTGTTATTTAATTCTACAGGAGAGAGGGATTCATCATCAACTTTTTTTATAAAGAAAAAATTTTTAATTATGATTTTACTTATTTATGGCTGTGCTGGATCTTCATTGCTGTGCGGGCTTTGTTGCTGCACAGTGGCGAGTGGGGGCTACTCCAGTTGCGATGTGAAGGCTTCTCATTGCGATGACTCTTCGTGTTGTGGAGCACAGGCTCTTGGGTACATGGGCTCAGTAGTCATGGCTACTGGGCTCTAGAGCTCAGTAATTGTGGTACCTGGGCTTAGCTGCTCTGTGGCATGTGGGATCCTCCTGGATCAGAGATCGAACCTGTGTCTCCTGCTTTGGTGGGTAGACTCTTTACCACTGAGCCAGCAGGGAAACCCTCAACTCTATCTTGACAAAGGCACAGTTGAGAGAGTTTGTCACCTTCTCAAGTTGTTGCTCCCCTAAAGAGCTACTTGCATATGAACAGGCGATAGGGTTGTTCTAGAAACTAGGCTGCTTTGGAGTGAGGTGTTCTTTCCCTTGGTGAGGGGAGAATCAAGTTACTATTCAAAGGTAAAAAGTTTTGTGAGGAGAGATGTTTGGAAGGGCGCCCAAACCCACTAGTACCAAACTGGGTGCCAGACGGTGGGTTTGGGCAGTGAGTGGTGTGGACATCTCGGTCATCGAGCTTTACCTGGGTGACCTTTCAGGTGGCTCTAGTGGGTGGTAAGGCTGAAGGTAAAGGGCCAAAAAAAGGAATTTGAACTCAGCCCATACCCACTGTGCGTCTGTACTCCGGCTGGCTGTGTTAAGAGCGGAATCACTCCTGCAGTGAGCATGGTGTCATCACTAGGGGGCGCTCCTAAAGTGTTGATACTTGCAGAATGTGAGGATGCGTGAGTGAGCGCTGGTGAGGGTACTGGGGACCCTGGAATGGGATGTGCTGGGGGTGACGTGAGGGGGAGCCCCTCCCTCTGAAACCGGGGGAGAGGATGCTGAGGAGCCATCTGAGCAGGCTCTGCCTGACTGTCCGTTTCTGCCTCATTTATCAGAATACATGTTGCCCTTCAAGAATTACCTGAGGCTCCTGAGGCATTCCAAAAGTACTGACTTTGCCCACAGTGCTTTTTTATGTTCCACCTTTGGAAATGTTTTCAGAGCCAGTCTTCAACACACACAGACGCGTCCGCACATACATACATGCACACAAATCAAAAAGTAAAATAATCTGTCATTTCTTGAGAAATTCACCCAGCAGGATTGTTTTCTCTTTGAGTGAAAATAGTACTATCCGAGTTGACCGTTGATGATTTTGCAGTTCAGGTGAGTTAACCAGTAGGTTTTGTGGCCCTGCTGGGCTGAGGTCACAGAGTTCCATAGACCAGAGTTTGTGTCCTTATGTGAAAGCTTTCTGCTCTCTGAAAACCTGGCTAAATCTAAAAAAATGATTTGTCCCACTTTTCATATACAAAGAAGAAGGTATGAGGTTGCTTAGAAGGCCCCCCTGGAAAGAAGTCTCATACCTTGTGAATAGTGACAAAGAGCCTGCTGTGAGGCCAGGAGTACCCATTGGGATGTCCCAGTCCTATTTTCTTAAAAAAAAAAAAAAATCAATAAAACAGCATAAATAACTTGAAAAAGCTTTATTGGAGTATAGTTGATTTACAGTGTTGTGTTAATTTCTGCTGTGTAGCAAAGTGACTAAGTTATACGTACGTTACTCTTTTTCATATTCTTTTCCATTCTGGTTCATCACAGGATATTAAATATAGTTCCCTGTGCTGTTCAGTAGGGCCTTGTTGTTTATCCATCCTATATATAATAGTTTGCATAGCATAGATAACTCTTAAAAGGACAAAGTAAAAGAAGGCAGGCTCTGAAGCTATACACTGTATGATTCCACTTATATGGCATTCTGGAAAAGATAAACTTATAGGAACAGAAATTAGATTCATGACTACCAGGGATTAGGGAAAGGGCTGAGCATGAAGGAATTTTGGGGGAGGATGATGAAAATATTCTATATCTCGACTGTCATGCTTACACAATTATATAAGTTTGTGAAAATCCATAAAGCGATATACCTATAAAGGGTGAATTTTGCGGCCTGCAGTAAACCTGGAATCAATGAAAATAAAACCAGTGACATTCCCTAATAGGCGTATCTCCTATACCTGATTCTGGCGGCATTTACCTTACATTTGCTATAAGAAGAGCCATTCTTATCAGCTTCAAAGAGAAGAATTAGTAAGCTCTGAGCCTGCTGGGTTTTATTGAGTAACTTTGTATGGATGTGACAACCTAGAGTCGTGGTCCTTATTCACAATTTAGAGTGTTTCCAGGCATTCTGAATCCTCAAAGGAAGATTATGTTCAGAATGGTTTTAAGGTTGAATGTACTTTATTATATTTTTGGTCTTTTGAAAATTAGTAATTCACGCTTGGTGGCTTGAATGACTCCCCATTACTGAGTGCAAATTATTCATCAGGCCAAAAAACACGTTCCCCTCTATTGGAAGGTTTTGCTTTGACTCTTGAAGTCATTTCTGAAATTATTTGACAAAGTAGAATCTTTAGCATAAAATGGTGGCATGTGATGTACATTAAATGATTCTTTTGTCCCATGGTGGCTCAGATGGTAAAGAATCTGCCCTCAGTGCAGGAGACCCAGGTTTGATCCCTGGGTCAGGAAGATCTTCTAGAGGACAGCATGGCAACCCACTCCAGTATTCTTGCCTGAAAAATCCCATGGACAGAGGAACCTGGCAGGCTACAGCCCATGGCCTCACAGAGTCGGACACAACTGAGCGACTAAAACTTTGTTGAATTTTATATTCTTAGAAGGATGGAGAGCTTGTAAGTGCCATATTGTGATGCAGGATAAACATAATTCTGGTAATACTTTCTGCAATATTCTCATTTTGGATAGGCCTAGCCTGGCTACGTTTAACTTGTTGCCTAAGTCATCAATTTAAAGCAGGGTACCTGGCCTTTGTGAGGCTTCCCAGGTGGCTCAGTGGTAAAGAATCTGCCTACCACTGCAGGAGATAGAGGTTTGATCCTTGGGTCTGGAAGATTCCCTGGAGATAGAAATGGCAACCCACTCCGATATTCTTGCCTGGGAAATACCATGGACAGAGGAGCTTAGGGGTCTGCAGTCTGTGGGGTCGCAAAAGAGTCTGACATGACTAAACAACTTGGTCTTTGTATGATTATCTGGAGGGAGGTTAAGAAATTTGATGGTGACTGGGAATGAAGAACAGAGAAGAGCATTTGCGAGGGAAATGGTACAGGGAAGGAGGCAGGACTATCCATGATCTTGTCTCCTAAATGCTTGTCTTGGATCATCATGGACTTCCTGGACCTCTGAGTTCCATAGTCAACTGACAGCCCCCACTCACAGGTGACTTTTTCCTAGAAATGTCTTTCATTTCTTAGCTAGAAGAAATCTATTCCTTTTTCAAATGCTGTAGACCCTCTCTGTGTTTATTCTTTTGGACCCTTGCTGCCCTGTGCTTTGAAAGGTACATGGTTTGTTATTAGATTGTAAACTCAAGGAGATACAGCAAGGTGCCTTGTGCACAGATGATGCTCCGTTACTACTTAATGGATGAATGCTTTGGTGAGATTTCTAGTTTATGTGCTAGCCGCGCGGCATTTACCTTTATGTAGAATGAGGCGGCTGTTGAAGTCAGTAGCTAAAGACATAGCTATGTAATACCAGGCATCCAGCAGAGTTTGGTGTACGAGCCAAGCGTGGGATGGGGAGGGCCCGGGTGAGATGTTTCTGAGTAGAAGAGGTCCCAGTGTTAGGAGGCTGGCACAGAAAGCACTGTGGGATGGATGGTGGCCCCAAGGCCTTTTAGCTGATTTGAGAGAGGGCCGTGGAAGCTCTGCAGTTGTCTGGAGCTTGACAAAACCAGCAACCTCTCTGCAAGTCACTCTGGAGGCTGGAGGGAAACGTTGACATGTAATTGTCATTGTTGACAAGTGTTAAGTAGGGAGAATAAGGTTATAGTAGCTGTAAAACACCTTAATCTATTTTACTAGCAGTAACGTTTTACATTGTAAAAGTAAATACCTGTTCCTTATTGAGAAGAAAGATGCAAGAAGATTGAAAGAAGAAACACCCGTAATATTGTCATCTGGAGCCAGTTATGTTTACTATTTTGGTGCACTTGCTTTTAATATATATTGCTCTTTTTTCCTCCTTAACTTCATTAAGTAAGATCATAGTACTAGAGACAGTTTTCGTATACTCACCCAAGTGCCTATTTTTCTGATTATAAAAATTAGTGTGTACCAACTAGAATGAATGTAATAAAAAAAGACATAATAGCAAGTGTTGGGAAGGATGTGGAGAAATTGGAACCCTCATATATGGGTGGTGGGTATGTAAAATGGTACAGACACTTTGGAAAAACAGTTTGACAGTTTCTTAGAAAAGTGAAACACAATTTAGGATATGACCCAACAATTCCACTCCTAGGTAGCTACCCAAGAGAAATAAAACTTATATGAGAATGCTCATAGTAATATTATTCAGTATAGCCAAAAATGGAAAAAATGTCCAGAAACTGGGAAATGGGTAAATAAAATATGGCACATCCTTTGAACACAGTACTACTACTCAGGAATAAAATGAAATGAAGTATCGATACATGTAATGGTGTGGGTGAACCTCAAAGATATTATGCTCAGCGAAAGAAGCCAGATAGACAGACCATGTATCAGAAGATTGCATTTATATGAACTGTCCAGAAAATAGCAAATCATTGGAGATGGAAAATAGATGTGTGATTGTCTGAGGCTGGAGGTAGGGACTGAGTTTGACTGCAGAGCAGCAAGAGGAGTTTTTTTTAGAGTGATGGAAATGTTTGAAACTAATGCGATGGTAGCACAACTCTGTAAACATAATCATATTTTTGAATCATATGCTTAAAATTGGTGACTTTTATGGTATATAAATTGTACCTCAATAAAACAGTTAAAAGGGCTTCCCCAATGGCTCAGCAGTAAAGAATCTGCCTGCAGTGCAGGAGATGTGGGTTCGATCCCTGTGTTGGAAAGATCCCCTGGAGGAGGAAATGGCAACCCACTCTAGTATTCTTGCCGGGAAAACATCCCAGTCTGTGGGGGTCACAAAGAACCAAACACGGCTGAGTGTTCATGACTGAGAGTCAGGACACGACACACTCAAAGCTGCTAAAATAAGAATATTCATAGGCACACTACTTTAAAAAATATTTTTATTGGAATATAGTTGATTTAAAATGTGTTTCTGTCATGTAGCAAAGTAATTCAGTTATGTATTTACATATTTCTATTCTTTTCTTAGATTTATTTCCCATATAGGTCATTACAGAGTATTGAGAAGAATTTCCTGTGCTCTACAGTAGGTCCTTATTAGTTATCTATTTTATATATAGAAGTGTATGTATATGTCAATCCCAATCTCCCAATTTATCCCCCCAGGAGCACTATTCTTATTTGCCTTCCCCCAAAATGGTAATAAATGTGAAAAGAATTCTAGTTCTAATCAATGAGATGAATAAAGGATGATCTGCTGACTATTCCTCTGCTTAGGGTTCTGAACATGCCAGAAGAAACAGAGACAGGGATCCCATAACCTGTTTGAAACTCAGTTTCCAGACAGTTCCAACATAGAAAATGAAATGTGAATAATGTCAGTGTGAGTTTGTATGAAACAACAGAGGAAGGGGAAGTAGTATTGTGAGGAGGAAGACATGGTCATGATATTAAGAGGAAAAATTTAGATATTTAGATATTAAGAGGAAAAATAAATGTAAATATGGATCTTTGTAAGTTAGGGACAACCAAGAAAATAATAAAAAAAACATATTTTATAACTTTTAGAATAGCAGTAGGAAAAAATAAAGATAGTTGGATTGATTCAGCAAGAGATAGGAAACTAAAAAGAAAAAACCCATGGGAAATAGAAAATACAAAGTAGGTTGAAGAAATCAATCCTACAGCATCAGTGATTACAGTTCAAGTGAGTTAATCTCACTGATTAAAACGCAGGAACTCTTAGACTCAGTTACAAAAAAGATCCAGCATATGGTTTTAAGAGAGTCACATAAGTGAAAGCATAGAGCAAAGTTGAGAATAAAAGATAAAAATGGCATCCCAGGCAAATAACCAAAATAACACTAGGCTAGCAATTTCAGTATCAGATGAAATAGAATTTAAGGTGAACAACATGAAAAGAGATGAAAGTGATTATTCTGAAAATGCCACAATACCACAATATTCCAAGAAGATACAATAGTCATGAACAAATATAACCAACAACACAGCCTCAAACCATACAAAGAAAAAATTGGCAGAATTATAGTAATACATAGATAAAGCCACCATTGTAGATAGGGATTTTAATATATTCTTCTTGGAAACAGATCAGACAAAAATACGCAAGACTATAAAAGATCTGTATAGCATGATTAATAAGCTTGCACCCGGAAAACACTAAATATGTATTATTTTTGAGCGCATGTGGCATTGTCATAAAAATGGATCAAATTATAGATCAGAACGTCAGTATCAGATTTCTAAGAATTGATATCATTCAGATCGTATATTCTCTGGCCCAGTGAAACAGGAAGGATTGAAATAATAAGATAGGGTAGAAATCAATAAAAGAGGGATTGAAAAAAATAACTGATTCAAAACACCGAATATTAGTTCTTTGAAAATATCAGAAAGATAAGTCTCTGGTGAGATCTATCAAGAAATAAAGAGAGAAGGTGCATATAAAATAACCACAGATATGAAAGCAACTTAGATTTCATAAGTGAATTGTACGAGCAACTGTACACAAATAACTGAAGTACCATATGAAATGAACGGGTTTATGGGAAAAAGAGGAGATTGCGAAGTTGGCCTGTTGACAAATGGAAACTTGACTGGAACAGTCACTGCTGAAGCAATTGAAATAGTGATGAAAACTTCTTCCTTCTCCCCAGATTTTAAGGCCCACACAGTTTTATATGAGTAGATAGACCCTGCCTTATACAAGTTGTTTCAGAGACTTATAAAAATGGGAAAGCATCTCTCGATGCTTTCTGAAGCTTAGCGCCAACTGTATAACCTCAGTATTAAAATCTGAATGAAGATGGTACCAGCAAAGGGAAATGACAAGTCAGTTTTACTTAAAATCTGCAGTAAAATGTTATTCTCAATCCAAGGTCATATTAAAAAGTCATATATTGTTAGATTTACCCATGGAGTGCAAGATGGCTAATAGATAAGCTCCCTCTGCTTAGAGGTTTATTTCTTGCTCACAAACAGTGGTTGGTCTATGTGGCAGTTCGAGGACCCTGGCCTCTTATACCTTGGGTTCAGCCACTGTCTAAGGCCCCGTAATCCCGAGAGAGTGTGGAGAATCTCCACCTGCTTCATGGGAGCGTTGGGCCTGTATGAGAGGCACAGCATTTCTACTTGTGCTCGGCTGATGAGAACTGGTCCCACGGCCACCCCTGCATGCCGGTAGGTGCAGTTCCAGGCTGGGCAGCTGTCTCCCGGTAACAGTGTCCCACGGTGAAAGGAGCAGCATTCTTCTTCTTTCGATTGGATGGCTAATGTCTTCTATCGAGTTAACCTTATAAAATCTATCAGACCTCATTACGTGAACAGATTAAAGGAGAATCACCATAGGATGATCTCAAAGGAGATAGAAAGGGCACCTATTTATGGCAGACGTCTAGAGAAAAATAGGAGTAGATGGTGTAGCTGTCAGTGTTTGCTAGGTTATTCTGCAGTAGCAGACAACCCCCAAATGTCAAGGCCTGATATAAAAGAGGTTGATTTCCTGTTCATGTGATGTGTTGGCTCTGAGTTGGCGGTCTCTGTTGTCTGTTTTCTTCATTCTGGAACCCAACCTGGAGGAGGAGCCCTCTCTGGGATGTGGTGATTCATTAGCAGAGGGAATGAGCAGTGGAAGCACCAAGTGATGGCTGCAGATGTCAGGTTGGATGTGTCATATGTCACTTCCTTTCACAGTCCATTGGCTGAAGACAGTCATATGACCAAGCTTGATGTCAGCATGGTGGGATCTATACTTGGCCCTGTGAAAATGGACCTGGTAGAGAGGGCAGCAGATAACTGGGAACAATACACTCTATCACGAAGAGGATGCATTTAACTTGATAAAGGCTTTCCTGTAGAAGCCTCTTGCAAACATTATGTTTCATTGATGCATTTTAGAAGCATTCTTTTTCAGGGTTAGAAATAAGTACCCATGATTACTGATACCACATACTAAATAAGATTTTGGGTAATGTATTAAAACAAAGAAAGGCCAAAGGATTAGGAAGGGAAGAGACAAATCATCATTATTTGCATATAATATCATTTACTTGGAGAAAAAAATAATTAACAAATCATCAGTAGTAGTGAGTTCAATAAGTTTGTCAGATGATAGAAACATATACATATCAGTAGTTTTTTCTGTACTACAATAATAAATTAAGTAATTATAATGGAAGATATCATTTATAGTAGCAATAACAACTATAATGTATCTAGGAATTAGTATACTCAAAGAGTGCATATGATTTGCCCCGAGAAAATCTAAAGGGCATAAAAGAAGGCTAAGAAAGTGAACAGAGAGATTGTTTATGGATGTGAAGGAAGACAGTGTTGTCAGGAAATTTCCTAAAGGAAATCAGTCCTGAATATTCATTGGAAGGACTGATGCTGAAGCTGAAACTCCACCTGATGTGAAGAACTGACTCATTGGAAAAGACCCTGATGCTGGGAAAGATTGAAGGTGGGAGAAGGGGACGACAGAGGATGAGATGGTTGGATGGCATCACCAACATGATGGACATGAGTTTGAGTAAGCTCCAGGAGTTAGTGATGGACAGGGAGGCCTGGCGTGCTGCAGTCCATGCGGTCGCAAAGAGTCAGACACGACTGAGAGACTGAACTGAAGTGTGGTCAGAATGTCATTCATTTCAAATTAATCTACAAATTTAGTGTAGATGCAGTAACATTATAGCATTTCTAGAGGCTATTGGCCAAACAGATCTTAACATTTGTATGGAAGGAGATATTCATTAATAGTCAATTAAAGGAAAAGAACAGGACATGGGGGAATTTGTCCTACTGTCCCTAATATGACTGTAGCGTCTGAGAGTTGGTTGCTTAGACTTTCTCATGGATAGCAGTTCACTGATTCCCGAGTTTGTTTCCTTTATTAGAATCTTCTCTCTTACCGTGAATAAAACCCTACTGTCTAAGTACTCATCAAATGTTTACATGCTGCCAGCCACAGGGGAAATAAAGAGAAAAAAGATTTGGACTCTGCCTTCCAGGTGTTCATGGTTCAGGAGGCAAAGCAGAACACAGTGCTACTTAGCATGATTGGTGTGACATTATTGGTCGAGGACAGGGAGAAGGCGAGGGAGAGAAGGAAGCTGTGAGTAAGAAAGTAAAGGTGGCAGGTGTGTTTAAGAAGGGACTCCTCATTTCTAGGGGAGGTCTGTGTTCAAAGCATACAAAACTGGCACAGACTGAAAAATGGGCCCAGCACAGAACCGCAGAGCACTCTGCGATGATGGAAATATAATGTGGGGGAAGCGGAGTGGCACGTGTAGTTATGTATGTCTGGTGCGAGCAGCAGGATGGCTAGCGAGCTGCCAGCGAGAAGAGCAGCTTTCCTTTGATCATTTGGAAGCATCATTTATTTCCCGATGGTTGGCTCTGCCTTTCCTCTGCCACTCAAACTTTATTGGGAAATGGATTCTCTTGCCAAAAGAATATGATTAATACTGCAACTGGTTGTGGGCTTAGCAACAGATTGATGGTTATATTTTTAAAGGGGAGCCTGCTTACAGTTTATGTCGCCATGGTGTGTTGCGTTTATCATTCCTAAGTGGAAAAGGACTGTGTAAGTTAGATTTTCCTTCCTGTTCACCAGCCTTCCCTGCCACCTTGCATTCATTATTTGATTTCAGAGAGTAAATGTGCCTGAAACAGGAGCTATCACATCAAACTTGATGTGTGTGTAGCATTATCTGTGGGTGATGTGTTATCTACTAATGGACACAGTTTTCTGGGTGCCAGAGATGAGATGGGGTCCATGTTAGAGACAGAGGCTACCTAAGTGCCCAAGCTGGGGCTGGTGGGTCACCAAGATCTGGGTCCAATTCCTCATTCTCACAGATCCCCAGACTCATGACTCAGTGTCAGGGAGTTCGGTTGCCTGCCCGAGTCCATGAGACACTGGTTCTAAAACCAGATTGATGAACTTGTTAATTCATAATGGCAAATAGAAGTTTGTTAGGAAGACTGCAGTTCTAATTTATTCATTCATTTGTTCAACAGAGATTTATTGAGCATTTACTGTATGCTTCAGCTAGGCTAGGAAGATGGAGTGGCCATTAATTAGGTCAAAGTGTGAGGGTTGTCATTGGGGAGGAGCAGTTCGGAAGCAAGAACAGTGTGGACAAAGGCCTGGAGGTCTGCTGCCTCATACATTCTTTTTTTTTCATAGGTTTCTCAACACCGGAAGCCAACAGGGGATAGGAATGGGTTTGGTGAGCATGGGCCCATCAAAAGGGTTACTGGGAGATAGAATCTTTCCATGTATTTCCCCGTCTATATATACTAGGGATGATTGGGAAAGGGAATTTGAGTGGGTGTGTTTTTTAAATTGAAGTATAGTTGATTTACAGTATTGTGCCAATTTCAGATGTATAGCAAAGTGACTTGGTTTTTCACATATATATCCCTTTAAAAAATATTCTTTTCCATTATAGTTTATCCTAGGGGATTATACTTCACTGTGCCATACAGTAGGACCTTTTAAATCCATGCTACATGTAATAGTTTGCATCTACCAACTCCACGTTCCCAGTCCATCCCTCTCCCTCTCCACATTGGCAACCACAAGTCTGATCTCTATGTCTGTGAGTCCGTTTCTGTTTTTTAGATAGGTTCATTTGTGCCATACTTTAGAATCTACATATATGTGATATCATATGGTATTTGTCTTTGTCTGACTTACTTAATATGATAATATATAGGTCCATCCATGTTGCTACAGATGGCATTGTTTCATCCTTTTATATGGCTGAGTAGTATGCCACTGTGTGTGTGTATGTATATGTGTGTGTGTGTGTATACACCACATCTTTCTTCATTCATCTGCTGATGGATACTGAGGTTGTTTCCATGTTTTAGCTATTGCAAACAGTGCTGCTATGAACACAGAGGTGTGTGTATCTTTTTGAATTATAGTTTTGTCTGTGTATATGCCCAGGTTTGGGATTGCTGGATCAGATCGTAATTCTGTTTTTAATTTTCTAAAGAACTTCCATAAAAGCTGCAAATAGACCTGCCATATGACCCAGCAATCCCACTGCTGGGCATACACACTGAGGAAACCAGAATTGAAAGAGACACGTGTACCCCAATGTTCATTGCCACATTGTTTACAATAGCCAGGACATGGAAGCAACCTAGATGCCCATCAACTGACGAATGGATAAGAAAGCTGTGGTGCATATACACAATGGAATATTACTCAGCATTAAAAAAAAAAATTCATTTGAATCAGTTCTACTCAGGTGGACGGAACTGGAGCCTATTATCCAGAGTGAAGTAAGCCAGAAGGAAAAACAACAATACAGTATACTAACCCATATATATGGAATTTAGAAAGATGGTAACGAGAACCCTGCATGCGAGACAGCAAAAGGAACGCAGACGTATAGAACAGTCTCCTGGACTCTGTGGAAGAGGGCAAGGGTGGGATGATATGGGGGAATGGCATTGAAACATGTTAATTACCATATGTGAAATCAATCGCCAGCCCAGGATTGATGCTCGGGGCTGGTGCACCGAGATGTCCCGGGGCGGGGAGTCGGGAGGGAGGAGGGAGGGGGGTTCTGGAGGGGGAGAAAATGTAAACACAGGGCGGTTTCATGTCATTGTATGGCAAAACCAACACAATAAAGTAAAGAAAATTAAAAAAAAAAAAAGAACCTCCATACTGTTTTCTGTAGTGGCTGCACCGACTTACATTCCCACCAACAGTGGGAGTTCCTTTTTCTTCACATGGAGTGCTCAGTTGTGGCCAACTCTTTGCAACCCCATGGACTGTAGCCTGCCAGGCTCCTCTGTCCATGGAATTTTCCAGGCAAGAATACTGGAGTGCCATTTCCTTCTCCATCACATGGAGTGGTTGTATTTTAAATTGCATGTGTGTGTTCATCCTGGCCTTCTTCACTTTAGTTGGAGACTTCCTGCTGTCTTTCGGACCTTCTCAAAACCAAACCCTTAACTTCAGTAAGGGGCTTCCTCTTACATGTATGGGAGGTTTATCATCAATAGTGCCTGGGTATCTGCAGTGAAATTTTGAGCCATATCACCAGATGCAGGCCCCCCAGACCCTCAGTGTTGACATCACGTGGCAGGCAGTGTGGCACAGTGGGGAAGGACATGGGCTCTGTCACTTCTGCCTGTGGACTTAATGAGCTGTGCCGCCTGTCTCCTAGTTGACAAATGGCATACGTAATAATATCTGTTTTCTAATTACTGAGAAGATTGAGATAATACATGTAAAGCCTTTAGAGCTACTCCCCAGAGGAAGCTGTTTGTAGTTTTGAACGTGATTGCTGTTAATATCTTTCACTCCTTTTCTTCAATCCCTCAATCTCTGAATTCATCAAGTCCCTCTAAACCTTACCTTTAATGGAGTGGAGTTGGAACCGGAAGGTGGTCTGCACCAGGTTGCATTGGCCCTCATAGTCATGCTTGGCATACTGAACCTTTTCCTTTGATGGTAGGAGTCCAGCTAGCGTTTTCTGAGCAAGGGCTGATGTGATTCCATCTGTGGTTTAGAACCATCACTCTGGGGACAGAGGGAGGGAGGACCAGGAGTCCTGTTGAGAGGCTGGTCGGGAATCGAGCTGAGATGGAGAGGGCCTGATGAAAGACTGTGGCTTGTTGAGGAGAGGAGAGGAAGGGGTGGTGTTCAGAAATGTTTCAGAGGTACCGTCTTAGAGATCAAGTGATGTGGGAGGAGCAGGAGAGAGAGGACTCAGGCTGTCCCCAGGACCTGTGTCATGGACCTGTACCAGGCTGACGGCAGCACCGTCACGGACTGAAGATGGGAGAGTGGTGTTGGTGGGCACTGCAGATTTTTGCCTCCTCTTTGTCTCAGCCAACAAGGAGTCCTGGGTTCTGGGGTTGGGAGTGTATCCCTTGGGGTCTTTTTTGGGGGGACCTGAGAAGACTCTCAAGAATATTTTTTCTCCTCTCCAATTAAGACCATGGATTTACAGTAAAAGGTCAACTGAAGACCACAGCAAAGTAAAAAACAGCCTCATTAGTGTTCTTCTTCTTTTCTGAGGGGTTTTTTTGTTTGTTTGTTTCATTTGGTTTGCATTTAAAATCAAGGATAATGAGATCAAATCCTATTAAATATATCACATGGTAACATTTTAGTTCAATTTCATGTTGTGCATAGTTAAGGAGACTTTGTTATCCCAGGTGAATCAGAGGCTCTAGTGCTAGATTCCAGGAATCTTAGCCCTGGACCCCAGGAATCACAGGGAAACTGAGAAGGTAGGAATTTTATTGGAACAATGAGAGGAAAAGATGTGCATAGAAGGAAAAGATTGCCCACCCAAGAGGAGGAGGAATTTAGTTACATTCTGGCCACTGTTGGGTTAAAAAAACAACACCAGTTATTGTATTTTCCCAGTTAAAATACTGGAAATGACTTTTAAATAGGGGATTTAAGATCACTGACAGTGATAAAATTAAGCTCCGGTCAGAGGTTCTTTAACTTTGTAACTTACGGGATTCTGGAGTTGGGGTGAGTACAAAGGGGGGTTCAATTCTTTGAGACCTGAGAATGCACATCTCTTGCTTTGAAAGGGCGCATAAAACTCTCATTACTGCGTTATGCAAAGGCTTGCAAAATCCTAACTCTGTGCACACCTGTTCTCTTAGCAGTTTAGTTTCTGCACGTTTGTCTTCCACATTCAAAGACGTGCTTTCCATTTCAGATTTTATTTGCTATCAGGTCGTTCCTGGGTCCAATGCAGATTTAGCCCACAATGTAGCTGTAGATCAGTCAGGAGAATGGCTCAAGTTGCCTGCCTAAA
The DNA here is from genome assembly GCA_007570785.1 of Antilocapra americana. Taxonomy (NCBI): domain Eukaryota; kingdom Metazoa; phylum Chordata; class Mammalia; order Artiodactyla; family Antilocapridae; genus Antilocapra; species Antilocapra americana. The sequence continues at coordinate 1,985,179 of ML660203.1, forward strand.
GTCAGGGGGGATTTATTGTGCTTTTATCTTAAAAATTGAGTTGTTCACGAGGAAGGAGAATGATTTCCAGTTGGGCAACACATTTCACATTTCCCTTCTGCTGGGGCGCATCTGCGCAGGGATCCTGACTCCATCATAGAGATGCAGCAACCAGTGGGATGGAAACTGACACATGTATATTACAGCAGAGCCTGGCTGCAAAAGGAATTGCAATAGAAGAAATACAGCCGGCCGGCTGGTCTGGCTTTTCCAAGTACGTGCTGCCTTTCAGCTCCCTGTTAAGCTCTCAACATCTGGGTGTGCGCCTGGACGGGAGAGCATTCCTCATGATGCCAGATACATCAGGAAAGATAGACTGGGCCATATGCACTCGAAATGATGCCATCCAAGGATGCTTTCTAAAATATGCGTGTTCTTTCAGCTTAGCAATGCTCACACTTTGCTGATGAATCCCATGAGGGCTTGTAGTTCTTAAAACTTTCTTTTAATTAGACAGTGGTCTTGTGCTGATACATCTCTCTGTTCAGAGCTGAAAAGCAGGACGATGGCCTAAAGAAAAACAATGCACTGTTCATTAAGACTGGATATTTATCTTCTGCATCCAGGCTGTGCTCTCCCCAGAGGCTCTATGCTGGGAATGAGCCCGTGAAAAAGCTCTGGGAAGTGGCAGAGTGAGATGGGTGTTTTCATAGCTGAAGTCAGCACATCCTTTCTGGAGAGCCTTGGCTTTTCAGGTGGAACCTTCATAGTGAGGATGCATTGCCTCCAAAATATGGCAGGAGGGTAGGAAAAAAAAATGCTACTCTTGAATTTTATGCTGGCTTTTGACAGCCTAGTGTTTGACCAGTGACTCCAAACACTTAGCTGTTTGATTGTCTGAAAACTTGGAATTGCAAGCCCCAACTAGAAAATCTAGTCCAGCTCTCTCATTTTAGAGATGGAGAAACTAAATTCTAGAAGGTTCCAAGAGCGACTTTGTTAAGGATCTGTGGAATTGCAGAAAGAGAACTGATATTAGGACCACATCTGGGCACTGCCTCTGAGTAAATGAGTTTGAGCACGAATGTCACTAACAAGTGGAGTCAGGGCACAGACAGTCTTCACGGAGTTGTGCTGGGGATCCGGGAGGTTTTATTCAGTGTCCTGCGGAGTTAAGTTAAATGGTGGACATATGGAGCTTGGGAAGTCCTCACCCAGATTGCCAACAAGTAGATCAGTTTCATTTCCCCCGCTTTAATGACTCAGATTGTTGGAGATCCAAGCCTGAGGGAAACATAGCTTTTACACTGAACAAGAACATATGGTCATTAGCAGACGTTATACAGTTTTGTTTAGTTTTTGCTTTTAGTTAGCAGTCTAATATCAAGCAGAAGTTGAAGTGTATGTTGGCAGGTTTTTTGAGAGGGTTGGGTTAAGTCATTTATATTCTAGTTATTTGCGATATAGTTCCTCAACCTTTTTTTTTGTGCACGATTGTCCCCATAAGGAGTTTTTTAGACATTTCCCCCCCAATGACCACTCCTACATACAAATTTAATACTACAGATATACTGTATGTATCTATGTATGTGATTTATTTTAAAAAAAAAGATATCTTTACCCACCCCCCCCCCCACACAACATACCCCTGAAATATTTGAGAGTGTGTGACCTACACGAAAAGCCCAGAGGGTCTGAGGTAAACCTCACTTAAGTTCGTATTCTTGCTGGAATAAGAGACACACTCAAAGTAGTTTTGAACAATATGGAAAAATTTTGTATTCAGTGATGGAAATGAGGGAAACATACACGAAATAGGATCACGCTAGAAGATATCCACTGCACGTGTGCATACTCAGTTGCTCATTCGTGTGCGACTCTGCGACCTCATGACTGTAACCTGCCGGGTCCCTCTGTCCATGAGATCAGCCAGGCAGCCCACTCTAGTGTTCCTGCCTGGAGAGTCCCAGGGATGGGGGAGCCTGGTGGGCTGCCATCTGCGGGGTTGCACAGCGTCGGACACGACTGGCCGCTGAACCGCCTGGGAATCCCATCCATTGTGTATTCAGCATTAAAAAATGGAAGTCTGTGTTAAAAGTAGTTATCACTAGGGACTTCCCTTGCCGTCCAGAGGTTAAGACTCTGTGCTTCCAATGCAGGAGATGCAGGCTTGATCCCACATGCTGTGTGATGTGGCCAAAGATTAAAATAGACAGATAGATAAGTGAATACAATGAATATGAGGAGGAAAGCTTTATAAAAAAGTGAGTAGTTACCACGAGGTAACAGATAACAGATTTTATTTTTTTCTCCTTTATATTAATCTGTATTTCCCCCCATGTTTTCCACACTGAGCATGGATTCCCTTTACAATAAAACAACAATTGTTTTGCAAAGTAAGCAAGTAATGTTTGCTTCTTCCCTCTTTGTGGACTTGAAAGGATCTTAGTTGGTGACAGAAAGGCTGCCTGGAATCTCCGCTTGTAGGCTGATGTCTTTCTGAAGACACAGATGGTCTTTTATTCCTCTTGACTTCTTCACATCTGCTTCTGCCTTGATCTTATGGGAAGGGACCACACCTGGACCGTTTTTTGAGCTCGGTGGAAACTTAAAAGGATGTAGGCTTAAGAAGATACAAATTCCAGAATTAAGTACTAATTAAGTTCTTGGACACAAATCACTTCACACACTCCACTTAGAGGATTTGTTTAATTGACTGAGGAAATAGTTTGAAGGGGAAGAGCATTTCTTTTCATTAGTGTTCAAATGAAGTGCAAATTATAGAACTTGGGCTCCATATTTCCTAAAGATAGAAGCTTTGGAGAAAGGAAGAAAAATTAGGGACGGAACTTAGTTTAAAATCAGAAACAAATGCATTTTGGGTAGAAAAGTTTGGGCAATTTTCTACATGGATAATTTGAGAGCAGCCAGCTAGTGATGGGTTGGAAATGAGTTTTTTTTTTTTTTTAATTCCAGAACTCAGGTTTGCAGCCAGATTTTATTTTGTGTTTATTTCATATTCAGCTTGATTCTTTAATAAAAAAATGTCTCTCAGAGCAAGAAGACAATGTGAATGTTTGAACTGTGTGTCAGGGGCTTGCAAACCTACTTTGAGGAATTAGATGTTAAATGAGTAAAGATGGCATCTGCAATTACATGGACTGGGATGAAATTACAGGGGTTATTTATCTGCAGGCTTCGGGGCTTAGGATGACTACCAGGTGAATCAGCAACCAATTTCTCCTGCATATTGCATCCTTACACAATTATAGCCAATGCATAACTATAATGTCTACAAGGTCATTATATTAATTTGTTTCAGGAATTGTTTCTTGGGTTCTTAATTGCATGAATGATGCCTCCGAGTATCAGAAATGTTGGCCAGTTTCAACAGACAGCATCGGTTCAGTCCAATTGAACTCAGTAGAAATAAGTGAGGGCCAGCTATGTGTCATGCTCTGATGATGCAGAGATGAGAAAGGGAAGCTCTGGTCTCAAGGAGCTTATAGTCTAGAGAGCTAAATCAGATGTCCAGACTGGCCCACGCAGACCATACCAGTAGGTGTGAGATAGCCTGGGGATAAACCAGTGGCGATTCATGGTGACTGTTTCAGTGGGGCAGCAAGTCTTCGGGGTGAGCTGAGGCTTCCTTGTGGGAAAGAAACAATTTTCAAGAGGAGCTGGAAAGAACAGATTATTTAATGTGAACTTTCCTATTTGGGGTTGAGTTCCCTAGAAACAGACCCAAGATGGGGGCCCATGTGAAGGTAAATTAATTGAGAACACACTCTTAGGCTATGCTTTTGAAACCCTAGCATACACAAGAATCTTGGGGATGACTTGCTTATTTTTTAAATCAATTTTTTATTGGAGTATAGTTGATTTACAGTGTTTGATGTACAGCAAAGTGAATCAGTTATACATATCCACATATCCACTCTCTTTTAGGTGTTTTTCCCATTTAGGCCATCATAGAATATTGAGTAGAGTTCCCAGTGCTCTACAGTAGGTCCTTATTAGTTATCTATTTTATAAGTAGTAGTGTTTATATGTCAATCCCAGTTTATCTCCCCCCCACCATCTCTCTTGGTAACTCTAGGTTTGTTTTCTGTGTTGGTGACTATTTCTGTTTTGTAAATAAGTTCATTTGTACCATTTCTTTTAGACTCCACATATAAGTGGTATCATATGATATTTGTCTTTGTATAACTTAGTATGACAATCTCTAGGTGGGGATGGCTTCTTTAAACCCAAATTGCTAGGCTCCACCCCCAGAGTTTCTGAATCAGAAAGTTTTCAGTGGGTCTTGAGATGTGCCTGTCTCACAAGTTCCCAGGAGATCACATTTTGAGAACCACCGCTCTAAGAAGAAGGGAGTGAAGAAAAGAGATCTGGCAGGGGTAGAAGCAAAGCAAGGTGTGACCTTGGCTGGTGTCCAGCTTCAGCCTGACTCTCTGTGCCAGTATAGACTGTGCCAAATTTGGTTCCACCTGGAGGTGATGTGGGAAGGCCTTTTAGCCCCCTTTATCCTCGTGTTAAGTCACTGGCTGCTGTGCTGTGGTGGCAGTGGGTGGTCTGTTCAGTGGAGGGAGACTTGGAGAAGGCAGCAGGTGGGAGCCACTGACATCTAAGGAATGATCACCTCCTGGTCATGAGGATCTGTGTGGTCCCCAGCACTGGTAGCATCTACTATATCACTTACGTTTGAAGGGTTGGAACATAGTCAGATATTGAAAAAAAAAAGCAAAACATCAAAAAGCTAGGACATTCAAACATATCTGTGGATCAGATTTGATTTGCCTGTTGGTCACTTCTGGGCTAAAGGTTTTTCTAACAATTTTTTTCTAAGAGAGCCTGTGCTGGGCCTGGTGGATTTCTTCCAAACTGCTACCTGTAATTAACTTGAAGTGTTCCCCTTAAGAGCCCACAACAAGCTTGGATCTCCAGAACGTTTCCCTCAGCAAAATAGGATGCTTTTCTGACTGATATTGTATAAATCACAGGAAGACTGTCCGGCGTCTTCCAAACTGGAGGCCCCATTATGCAAGTTGTCATACATGACTAACCCATTATTATAGCCCCAGAGAAGCTGAGGGACTCCCACCTCATTTCTGGGGGAGCCCATTTCACACCTGAATAGCTCTCATTTTAAAAAGTCAGCCTGATCCTTATTACAGACTTGCCTTTGCTAAAAGACATCCCACACTGCTTCTACTTAAACACCTCCCCACCACCAACAAGGTCCCTTCCTTGTCAAACCAGAAATAATTCCGCCTCCTCCATGGTGCTTACCTCTTTAGTTAATGTTATAAAGGAGAGATCAAGGGTGAATAAATATAATGTGGTTATATTATTTATTACAGCCCTTTTGGTTCCCACTTAGGGTAATAATGGCAAGTAAAATTCATTTTGTTTCTAAGGAATCAATTTGCTATTGTATGCCAAATGCCAGCATTTTGAAGTTAACGTAATACTGTAGATGATTTGTTGCCGCAAATAGAAACAGCTGTAGCACCGTCCAGTTGGTGGCCACTGATGCCAGAATGGTAGAGGTAACATCAAGCCAGGACTATGAAATATGCCAGCTGGATTGACCCGTTCACCTAGGGGCCCTGGCATATGCCGAGTGTGCCACAGGGTTAGAGAGGTCCTATGCTTTGGGGTGACTTCAGCCTTGTACCCAGGGCTGTAGTCGGGACCAGGCATGTGTTGGGGGTGCTTGTGCCATTCCTCCAAGCATGGAGCTGAGGGTCAGGGGAGGGCAGAGCTCCACAGCCCTGGAGTCTTCTCTCCCTTGGATGCTAAGCTGCTTCATCATCAGCTATCCTTAAGTGTGCCCTCGCTTACCTAGCAACCTCACCTTCTCAGAAGAAAAATTGAGAGCCTGGATTTTGAGCAGTACTGCTACCCTGCAACTCCTGTGACCTTTTCACTAGCCCTCCTCCTTCCTCCTCCACCTCTTCTCCCGGGTTTCTGTTGCACTTGGGGCCACCAATTGCACCCTTTCCATGGGCCTTCTCTCCTGGCCTTCTCCTGACTCTCTGCCCATGCCCTCTGAGTTAATATTATTTCTGACTGTGCTTTGTCCCCCTGTCCTATATTGAGATTCTCCAGTGTTTGCCCCTCTTTTCTCTCCTGGCAACATTGCCGCCCTAAGGATGACCCCAGCATCTGTTTCTCTGGCCTTGATCTTGCTCTTAAACCCCACCCCAGCACGGATGGCTTCCTGCTGAGATTCCTTCCCCTTGTCTCACAGATGCACAGACTCAACAGGTGGCCAACGGAGTGCCCGACTTCCTAGTTTGCTGCCTCTCCTTTATTTCTAATTGTAAATGGTGGTGCCCACTTCCAAGGTAGTTAGAGGTAAACTGAGGACTTCCTGTTTTTAAGTACTCCTAGGGTTCTTGCCCAAAAGCAAAGCTCAGATCATGTCATTCCTCTGTTTCAAAATTCCCTGACTCCTTTAAAAAAAATGTAGTTTTTGAATTGAAAATATTACTGAAATGTGGAATTCCCACAACTTAAAAATAACCATCGGGGGGACTTCCCTGGCAGCCTGATGGTTAAGACTTTGCCTTCCAATGCAGGGGTGCCAGTTCAATCCCTGGTTGGGGAGCTGAAATCCCACATGCCTTGCAACCAAAAAACCAAAACATAAAGCAGAAGCAATATTGGAACAAATTCAATAAAGACTTTAAAAGTAATCCACATAAAAAAAAAATCTTAAAAAAATAACCATCTTAAAGTGAGCCATTGAGTGGCACTTAATACATTCACAATCATATTAACCATCACTTCTATATAGTTCCAAAACCTTTCCATCCCCTTAAGAGGAGATTTTGTACCCATTAAGCAGTTTTTCCAACCATTTCCCCTCTTCCCAGCCCCTGGCAACCACAATTCTGCATTTCGTCTCTCTGTGTTTACCCATTCTGAGTACTTCATATAAATGGAATCATAATGTATATTGCATTTTCCATCTAACTTCTTTTACTCAGCAGCATGTTTTTGAGGTTCATTCGCATCATAGTAGGTATCAGTACTTTGTTCTTTTTAATGGCTTAATAATATTCCATGGTGGTATATCCCACAGTTGGTTTTTTCATTCATCCTTTGATGAGTACTGGGCTGTTTCCACCTCTTGCTCACAGAGTGTACTTCTGTGAGCGTGTGAGCGTGTGTGTTTGAGTAGAGGCTGACCGCTGCCATGGAACTCGGTCTTAGAGCTTGACAAATACTCTGTCGTGGGTCAGAGAGTGAATAGGTTAGTTTCGGGGGGTCATAGGAGGTTTCTGTCTCAGCTACTCAGCTCTGCCATCGTAGCACAAAAGTAGTCATGGAAAAATAATGTAAACAAGCGGGGTTGACTGTGCTCCAATGAAGCTTTATAAAAAGAGATGATGGAGAAGGCCCTGGCAATCCAGTGGGTTAGGCCTCCACACTTCCACTGCAGTGGGCACAGGCCTAATCCCTGGGTGAGGAGCTAAGATCCCAGATGCCCTGCAGTGTGGCTTAAAAAAACCCCAAGAACCCCCCAAAACCAGAGATGATGGGCTAGATTTGGTCCACAGGTTGTAGTTTCCTGACCTCTGCTGTAAAACAGAATGAAGCCCCCCACACTAGAATTCAAAGTCCACCCTGATTATGTCACCCTCCCCAGCTTTCGCCACTCTTTTCTAAGTCCCATAGTTCAAACAGAACAGGCTAGACGGGACCACAGAAGTGGAGGGTGGACGTGAACGTCGCTCAGTCATGTTCGACTCTTTGCGACCCCATGGACTATACAGTCCATGGAGTTCTCCAGGCCAGAATACTGGAGTGGGTAGCCTTTCCCTTCTCCAGGGGATCTTCCCCACCCAGGAACTGAATCCAGGTCTCCTGCATTGCAGGCAGATTCTTTACCAGCTGAGCCACAAGGAGGGTGGAAAACAGGGCAGAAATGGTGTGGAAAAGAGGGAAGTATGATTGATGGGTGTATATAGGGGCCAGAGAGAACCCTCATTGGGGGGCATCTCTGGTTTCAGCCCCCAAGGACTTGAATGCCAGCTTGACAAATTCTTATGAATTGCGCTTGTCTGCCATCCTTCTTCAGACAAAGCGTGGGCTTCCAAACTAGCTCGGATGAATAAAACAGTATGGAGATATTCCCACACCTGTGTTAGAGAAATGCGTCTCATTGGAAGCCATGCACAGATCTTCCACAGTGTTCTTGGGTTAATCTCATTGTAAAAGGTGGAAGGAAAGGAGTTCATTGTCTGGAACATCCCCTTTAAAAGAGCTGTAATTCACCGAGCTTGTGGGCAAGTGTTCCTGTAGGTGACAGGAAGGCCTCTGGGGACAAATAAAGAAGCGTTTATGGGTGGAAACTGAGCTGAGTCCTTCTTGCATGAGCAGAAAGCTATCTGGGTGACACAGACTGGGGTGTGCATGAGGGTCTTCGTCCTTGTGCCTCCTACAGGCACCCTCCACGTGAACGATGTATGTAATTCTGGAGGGAGAGACTTTGGAAAAACAGTGTCAGGATGGGAAATGTGTTTTCCAGAGATGTTTTGTCTGAGAGGATATTCTGGCTAGTCATGTTTTAAGGCTCCCACTTTGGCAGATAAACGGATAATGTAAATACCTGACAAGGTGGACTGAAAGTCATAGGATGGCTTTCCTGCTGGCTGGACTTGGAGATGCTTTACCTCTCTGAACCGCTCTGTGAGTGAGAGGTCCCCCACCCTGAGTCCTCTGCTGCCTGCAGAATCATGAGTCTGCTGGTCCCCACCAGCGTGCATCTTTCAGCCAGCACAGCTGTTTTCCACCTTTGGACCTTTTTGGTCCACTTTGTACAGAGCAAGGTACCTTTTCCTGAACTTGTGTGAGTGTCAACTCACATGGGCCTCAGGGTGGTGGACATCATCCTGGTTTATTTTGCAAAGGTACCTTCTCTCTCTTTTTTTTGCATAGCTCTGGAAAAGGCCATTTTTATAGTATCAGATCTTTGGATTAAGTCCCTAAACGCTGACTGTCTTCTCGGAGATATTCTCTTCCCCTGCTGGGTTGTATATGATGGTCATATGTGAACCCCAAAATCCATTTCTTTCTTTCCTTGTGAGCCACTGTCATTAGATGTGGTGTAGTTGTTTTCTAGACTTTCCCTCCCTCTCTCTCTCTTTTTAAATATTGGAGTATATAGTTGATTTACAATGCTGTGTTAGTTTTAGGTATGCAGGAAAGTGAATCAGTTATACATATTCTCATTTATTTTTTTAGATTCTTTTCCCATATAGGCCACTGTAGAGTGTTGAGTAGAGTTCCCTGTACTCCTCAGTGGGTCCTTATTAGCTACCTGTTTTATAAATAGTAGTGTGTAGATGTCAGTCCCAATCTCCCAGTGCGTCCCTTCCAGCTTGGTAGCCGTAAGTTTGTTTTCTTGTTGCTAGTTGTGGGCCTGCATGGAGTTCTGGCCAGTGGAATGCGGTTACTGCAATGTCTGTATATCACTTTCAGGCCTGGCCCGTAAATCTGAATTCTTCTCTTCCCTTGCCTGCAGAAGACTGAGGCCATAGGATTTGGTGGAACTATAGGAACCTGGGTCCATGAACCTTCGTTATACAGTTGCATGAGTGCAGAGAAGATGTTCTAGTCATAAGCTACCAAAATGCTGAGACTGTTGGATGTTGCAGCTCACCCATGCTGACTAGGGTACCTTGTGCCTGGGGCTGGGGATGCAGAGAGAAGGAGGTGGTTCCTTCCTTTGGAGGTGCCCCTAGTCTAGAGCAAGGCTGTTCGGGAGATGGCTTGGAGGAAGTTTTGACCCTGGGTGGAAGGATCGTCTTCATCAATGAAGACAGGTCTTGTCGGTATGAGAGGAGAAGGCAACTGTGAAGACAGGAGGGAGCCCGGGTGATACTTGCTGGCTTCCAGGACCATGACTGAGTCTAGAAATAACTTCTGTTTTTTTAACTGAGCTGAGGGATTTTCCTGCCTACTGGCTTGTGATACATCCCATTAACCTTTTCTTGGGAGACAGTGGAAAAAGCTGTGCTGAGAACCATATGATGAGCAGGTGGTGAGTAATTGAAGTGTTACCAGAGGCAGTCTGAGACTTTGGGCTTCCTGTTCTATGCCAGTCAGCTCCTGTCTGCTCTTGACTTCTTGAATACTTACTTGAACTTCACGTTTGTGGGGAGTAGGGCATGAGGACACCTGTAGACAGTTTAGAGCCTGAAGCCACAGCTCGCAGTCTGACTTGGGGTGGGGTTTGATCAAGTAACATTTGTCTTGAATGAGCAAGACAAACAAAAATGTTGTTGTTTTTTGATTTAAAATCATCTAGTGGAGGTTTTGAGGGGATAATTATATAGGAGGAAGGTATGTTTAGTCAGGACAGGATGACTCTTGGAGTAAACAACCTCACAATGTTGTTGTCTTGATACAATAAAAGTTTGCTGTTTTCACCCCATCCTGTGTACGTAAGCAGAAGAGCTGTGTTCTTTACAGTAACTCAGGACTAAGGACTTTTTTCCATCTTGGGGTTCTTCCATCTTCTAGGCCCATGGAATCCTTTCCATTCCAGTGATGGATGGGAAAAGAGAAGGGTATAGGATGTAGGATGCTGTGGGAGGTTTCTATGGGCCAGGCCTACGATTTGCTATTATGTTATCTATCTACAGTTCATTGGGCAGAATTCAGTTTCATGGCTGTCCCTGAGCCTGACTGCAGGGGATCCTGAGAAATGGGGTCTCACTGTGAACCCACAAAGAAGAGGAAATGGGATATGATGAACAAGTCGCAGTCTCTGCCATAGCTGGGAAGGCATTCTTATCAAGAGTTGTCTGGGCTTCTTGAAAAGCTGTTGTTCACAGGTAAATACAAGGAAAGCCAAATCATAAATCAGAACTCTCCTGCTCTCAGCAGGTTTATTTCCTGAAAAATCCAAGTGAGGCTGTGTGCCAGGGAGTCTTGATTCTCTGAGACCTCTGGACGATTAGGACCTGACTTGGCTGATGATGAAGCGTGATACCTGGGGTCTTGCACAGTGTGCCCTTGGGTTGAAGAGCCATGTGTCAGTGGCCTCTGGCTGGGTAATGATGGCTTCCTTCTTTCTCTGTAGCCTTCCATAGGTCTTCAAAAGGCTCTCGGTCCCCCGGCTCTCATTATGGCACTGAGGGATTTCCACCAAAAGGGAGACAGCTCATGACACGGAGTTGATCTGTCCTGCCTTTATCATCAGAAGTTGGCTCTTCAGCTGGCTTGGAGGGGGACAAGGATGCACCCCAAATGAAGGGTAATTAGAGACCTTTACCAGAAGATGGGTTGACTGACCCCCCTGGCAATGCTGAGCCCATCACTGTGTGGTCTTTTTCATTCATTTCATATATTGGGTTGGCCAGAATGTTTGTCCTGGTTTTTCTTTAATATCGTATGGGTAAACCTGAACCAACTTTTTGGCTAACCCAATAGAATCACCGATATTGCTCCGTCTTCCGCAGCCTCACACTGAGAATCTCCATTCTGCTGAGACTCTGGAAACTTTCTAATTCACCTTTGCTCTGGCTCCAGAGAAATTATTTGTAAACCTAAATAGAACCAACAGTTTCCTGCAAAGCAATTTTCTGAATGTGGAAGGAGGTGACCAAAAAACAAGGCGATATGCTCACAGCTTCTAGCTTTAAAACGCACTGAAACCAGATCACTATACATTTGAAGCTTGCCATGCTGACCTCTGTCTCATTGCTAAAGAAAGACACTCTTAGGAAGAAATTAATACAAAAGGACTATAGAGTCCAGAATTCTTTTTTTTTCCCTAATGACCTTATTAAAGAAATTACACCCTGGATAACAATATAGTAGAAAACTCCCCATAGAGTTGCTTAGAATGAAAATCTGATTCCTTGGAAAGAAAATGGTAATTGTCAGCAGTGTTCAGGTTTGAATTAATCCAGATTCCATGGCCCACATTCATATATAAACATGAATTCTTTCATCTACATACATTTGATATTCATTCTTGATTATCTGTCCCAGCATAACATTAAAATGATTGCACGCCAGAAAAGACTGTGTGTTGGTTTTCAGTGAGAGCTAATGGCAAGGAACATTTAGCAGTTTGAGATCCACCCAGCAAAGTGCAATGCAAAATTGAAGCTGTTACTCAGATTATTACTTCTCATTATTATTAATTAACGGTAATAATAGAAGCTGTTGTTTACTGAAGGCCTACTCTTTTCCCAGGTTTAGGATGTATTATCTCCAACCCTGACAACAGCCTCAAACCAGGGTTCGATGTGTTAAGTGACTTGCATGAGGTCAACAGCTAGGAAGAGACAGAAAGAGATTGAAAGCAAGGGCTCTTGGCTCCGAAGGCTTTTCTTTGTTTTTGCATTAAAATATCAGCTTTAGTCACGTATAATAAATGCATACTTTTGAAGTGTACAGATTGAATTTTGACAGTTGTGAGCATGAAACCCCTACTGGGATCCAGGTGTAGGGCATTTTCGTCACCTAGAAATGTCCCTTACACCCCCCACCCCCCCACTTTGTAGTCTTGCCTCTCACTCCCAGCCCCAGGCTACCAGTGACCTAATTTTGGTCACTGTAGATTAGATTTGTATTTCTAGAACTTCGTAGAAGTGGAATATTGCAGTATCTCCTCTGTTATGTGCATTTCCTTTTGTTCTGCAAATTGTCTTTAAGCATCACCCATGTCGCTCTGTTTATCAATTGTTTGTTCATCCAAGGCGCCACTGTCAAGCTTTAAACTGAGCTCCTGTTCTGTATATATTGGACCAAGAGTTGTTCTTCCTGAGCTGTGGCAGCTCCTTTATGGTGAAGGACAGGACAGAGATGTAAAGATCAAGTTTGCAGATGGATTTTGTGGGATCTGAAAAGACCAGGGTGAAGGGGTACCTCAAAGTTCTGCTGGCTCATCTGTAAAATGGTGCTGATGCTAGACTTTTTAATGGATTTATTGTGAGGACTAGAAGAATGAAGATATGTAGCATCCACGACAGTACGGGGCATGGTAGTAAATGCTCAGTAGATATTAGCAGTTACTGTGTTCCAGACTGGAGGCATGGCCTCAGGGTGGTGGACCCCACTTCACAGCAGCTGAGCTGCCCAAAGCCCTGAGTGGGGTGCTGCATCCAGGACACGCCCTCAACAGATGGCATCCTGCAGCCCTTCTGGGCTGGCTCACAGTCTAAGGAGATTTTGAAGCGTCGAGTGTGGTTATTGAAATACTTGGAGATGAAAGCCTTTGAGATGCTTAGATGGAGACAGAGTAGATTTGATGGTCAAGACCTCTGGGCTCTGTCATGAGGAGTGGGTGGTGGGCAGGTTTCATCTTCCTGGGAATGTCAGGGACCAGGATTCAGGAAGAGAGAAGGAAACACTTTGAGAACTAGCTGAGCCATGTATGCTGCAGTGGCGAGGGTTGTCTCTGGAGGAGAAAGAGTGGGAATGTTTATTTTGATCTCAGAATTCCACACATGTATTTTGAGCCCTTAGCATGAGTTACATGCTGTGTATGTGTAAGGTACTTTCACTGGGTTCTCTCTCTTTGTCCTCATCCCCCTTTTCTCTTCAGCTATTTAGCTACTAAGCTATCTAACTATCTAGTCTTATAATTATTAATAAAAATGTTTTGAAGTATAAGTTATATACTGTAAAGTACATGAATATTAAGCACATGATTCAATAGGTTTTGACAAATGCATGCACTCCTGTAAAACTTGTAGTCCAATCAAGATACAGACCATTTGCATCACCCCAGAAAGTTCCCTTGTGCCCCTTTGCACTCAGCCCTCCTCCTCCCAGGAAACATTCTGATTTCTCTCTGATATGTTATGTCTGTTGATCATAGGAACAGAATCATAGAATGTGTGCTGTTTTCGTGTCTAGCTTTTGAGAGCATGGAAGCCCTTGCTAAGTGCTGAAAGCATGCCAGGCACTGTGCTGGTGACATTTGTATTGATTATTTCATTGAATCTTCACAATAGCCTCGCAAAGTCCGTGTTTTTGCCCCTGAACTGCTGAGGTTCAAAGAAATTAAATAACTTGACCATGGTCATGCAGATGAAAAGTGACAGAGCCTGAATTCAAATTGGGGTCTGTTGCCTGCAGAAGCTTTACTGCTTCTGTAATAATGCAACCCAGGGTTTTTTTTTCAGTCTTGGTGTATTGCATTTTGCGTTCTATCATGCTGTATTGCAGACTACAGCACCTTCTCAAAAGATAAAAAGAACTTCTGATCACAGTTGGCTAATCGGAGCACGGCAGGTGTGAAGTACAATTTCCCTTGGTTGCTCCTAATTTACATCTCATCACTGACCATTTTTTTTTTTGTTTTGCATGAAGTATTTATTACTTCATGATAGATTGTTCACACTGCAGTACCACTTCAGAGCACAGGCCTAGATCTGTGGAGTGTGACTGTGTTCAAAGTTGGAATCTGTTTGTTCAGTGTCACTGTGCTGGGGCAGGTTTTTCTTCCCTTCCTCCTTCCTTCTCTCCCATCCCCTTCTCCCCTCCTCTCTTTTTCTCCCTCTTTTCTCCTCACCCCTCCTTTGCTCTTGTTCTTTCTCCCTTATGTTGCTTCTCTTGCCCTTGTCTTCACACTCTGACTTTCTCTCTCCTCCTCTTCCTCTTTCTCTCATACTCTATTTCCTAAGAAAAGGCAGCTATCAGCAGCCCAAGCTATTGACAGATACACAGTGCTACCCTGGAAAGGCCTCCGGAGCCCGGAGGATCTTCACTGACGTCCCAGCTGTGTGCACAAGGGTGGGTGCGGTACTGGAGCCCTGCACACCATCGCCTCTTTGCACAAAATGGAGGTTAATGCCTTTCTCTTCTGGTGCTTTGTCCATTTGTGCAATAGAGATTTACTGAGAGTGTCCTGTGTGCTGGATGCCAGATTAGACGTTGAGAGGGGAGCAACACAGACATGGTCTCTGATATGTATTTGTATTCTGGAGAGGAGACAAAGAGTAAACAGGGAGAGGTGAGAGTCCTGTATAATAAAGTGAAAGTGAAAGTGTTAGTCGCTTAGTCGTGTCCGACTCTGCAACCCCATGGACCCACCAGGCTCCTCTATCCATGAGATTCTTCAGGCAAGAGTACTGGAGTGGGTTGCCATTCCATTCTCCAAGTGATCTTCCCAACCCAAGGATCAAAACCGGGTCTCCCGCATTGCAGACAAGTTCTTTATCATCTGAGCCACCAGGGAAGCCCCGCGTCATAAGTCCCCAAATATAGACGAGTTCTGTTTGGAGAGTGTGTTCCTAAGTCCAACACAGTTAGCCTAGATATCCAACTAACACAATCAGTTAAATCATACAGTACTAGTGAACTAGTATACTAGTGAAAAATGAAAGTGTCAGTTGCTCAGTTGTGTCTGACTCTTTGCAACCCCATGGCCTGTAGCCCGCCAGGCTCCTCTGTCCATGGAATTCTCCAGGCAAGAATACTGGAGTGGGTAGCCATACCCTTCTCCAGGGGATCTTCCTGACCTAAGGATCAGACCTGGGTCTCTTGCATTGCAAGCAGATTCTTCACTGTCTGAGCCACCAGGGAAGCCCAGTACTCTACTATCATAGGTTTATTATACTTTTCACACAAATAATACATTTTAAAGAAGCATTAAAAAATTTAAAAACCATTAAAATATTAAAAAAAGCGAAAAAACCCCAAAGGAAACATTTTCAACCTTATATAATACAATACCTTGACAAGTACAGTAGTACAGTACAACAGCTGGCATCCAGGGGCTGTCACTGAGTGAACAGTCCAGAAGAGTTGCTGACTTGAAGAAGGAGAGAAGGTGGGAGATGGTAGAGCTGAAGGATCATCAGCAATAGGAGATGAAGGGCAAGGTGCAGTTTCACGTGAACTGACTTACGTGATCGGACATGTGAATGCGTGTTTGCATCTTTGAACACTCAAAACTTGAAGGTTCCTACGTAGGGGGCTTAGTGTAACTAGCCCCTAAACACTCTGCAGGTCTTGTACTCGTGTTGCTCAATCATGATGCCTATTTTCTGACTTAAAGCTTCATGGTCCAGAACTTAGGCTATCCCTTAACATTTTTTTTAACTTTTAATTTTGAAGCCGTTTGAGATATGTAAGAAGTTGCAAAGATAGTATAGAAGGTATCTTGTATCTTTTTTCTGTCTTGTCCTAAAGATAATATCTTACTTGTTACCTTACTACTGTTGTCAAATCCAGGAAAGACCTTATTCAGACTTTATCAGTGTTAACATGCATTCTTCTTCTCCTCCTGTTCTTTTTTCTCCTCCTCCCCACTCCCCTTCTTCTTCAGTTACTCTTCCTCTCCTTCCTCTTCTACTCATTCTTTTTCGTGTATGGTTCTGTGAAATTTGCTCATGTGTATGTTCTAGTGACCGTCCCTGCAATTGGGAAGCAGAACTGTTCCAAAACCACAAAGCATTTCCCCTGAGTTACTGCTTACTAAGGGGCGCTCTTCCCCTACCTCTCACCTGGGGCAGTCACTTCTGTGTTCTTCATCTATACTTTTGTCATCTCAAGAATGTTATATAAAAGGAATCAGACAGTATATGACTTTTGGAGGTTGGCCTTTCCCTCCCCCCTCAGCGTGATGCCCTGGAGATCCATCAAAGTTGTTGTGTATCAATAGTTCATTTTGTCATCACTTTTAAGATAAAAGAAATCAGGCACAGGACACTTGAGAAAGAAATTCCTTTGTGGAAAGTCTTTGTTTTCAAGACTAACCTTTACTAGTTCTGTGCCCCCCTTAGAGACCTGGAACAGTTAATTTATTTCAGTCTGATTGGCAGATTGGCGAGTTGGTAGATGATTGATTTTATTATTTGGTTTATAAGTGTTTTCCTCACTCTTAACAGCAGTTAGTTTTTCCATGGGCCTAAGTTTTGCCCGGATCTTTCTGTGTTTGAGAAACTCATTTCAACTGTGAAATGTTCCTTGTATTTTTGAGGTTAATGCTAGGTGCTGTCATGAATAAACCCCTGCAGAGTTTAGTATTTCACACAGTAAAATTTTATATCTCATTGCAGCAACAGGCCATGTATGTATACTCTGTCTTTAAAATCCCTTTCTCCATGAAATAATTTGGAAATGCAGGTCACTTCTGCTATGAACCTCTGCTATCTTTTAAGACCTTGAGGTCCCCTGGAGCCAGCCATCAGATAGAGGGAGAGCATGAAGGGTCACCAGGCTGCAGGTTAGCATGGGTCGTACTTGGAAGTGGTGTCCACTACTTCTTTCCATTCCTGTGTCATTGGCTAGAATGCAGTTTGAAGGCTGAAGTCAGCTGCAAGGTAGTAAATAGGAGTAGATGGAAGGATGGGAAGATGATGTTCCTGATGGCAACCACATCTTTAAGGCAGCACTACACTCTGGAAGAGGGGAAGCACAATTATTGATGGATGGCTGACTGTCTCTGCCTCCATCTCCTATCAAAGACCCTATTTCAGATTAATACTCTCAACAGCAACCTAATGGGAGGGGATCTAAGAGTTTAAGTTGTAGATTTGACTCTTCTTGAGCAACCAAGGCAAATCATGTTCACTCTCTGAATCTCAGTTTTATATTATCTATAAACAGTGGGTTAAGTTAAATAATTCTGAAGCTTCCTCTCTTACATTTATCATGTTGTGACCCTTTATTCTCAGATGTATTTGAAAAATCTCTGCGATCTTGGCTAAAGGGGAGGTTCAGTCAACCTGGGTTAGTCTATTCCACCAACCCTATGTTTACCACCATGGACTCATCTTTAACCTAGAGTTCCAGGGAAACAAAAGAAACCCTGGGATCACATAGCACAATTCTATTGCAACTGGGAGGATTCTGACAGTTTAGTCATGAGAGCAGTAAATTCAGCTCCTGATAAATTATTTACTCTGAGGATCAAGAAGCTGGTCTCACGGTGCTTGCCTAGCTCACTGCTTGAGAAATATCAGCGGTCATGCCAGGAAGGAAAGAACAAGAAAACTGATCTTTCGTTCTTGACTGCCTGTCCTTTGTGCTTCTACCACTGTTTTAGAGGGAGCCAGGCACTACCGTTGGTGAGAGCAGTGAACATCTCATGTTTCCAGTTGGCCTGTGTCTGCCCAGCCTTTGATCACCCATAGCTCTGTTCCTCAGAGTAACAAGTGAGGCTTCATATTAGTGGTAATTGTGCTGATCAGTACTGTGTGTACATCTGGATGAAAGAGGAGGAAGAACTAAAGCCAAAATGCCTTTTGGACAAGTCCCCTCTTTCTTAATGGACAGGATCTGGAGGAGGCGTGGCTACGCTGTTTGTTTCCAAGTCAGGTTTCCTTCGGGGCTCTACGTTTCGTTTCTTTCATGTCTCTGAAGTTGCTTTTCTGCACGCCTGGGGAACAGAGCAGGATGGCATTTGATTCTCTTGTCGTCTGGGTTTTCAGGGGTGGATGAAGCTTGGATGCTCATTAAAATTACCGCGCCTCATCATTTTTAATGTGAGGCCCAAGGTAATATTTAATGAGGCTGAAAAGTATATTAATAAAATTGCTTGTAGTAATTAGCAGGAAATTATAATAGTAGGGTGATGGGGAGATTTTAGAAATCAGTTAGGAATGATCAAGACCAATCTCGAATGTCACTGCTTATTATTTTTTGCTCTCAGTCATCATGAACTACACCTTTGCATGTTTACCTTTGAAAAAGAAAGTCTTTGATGGGGCTCACACATATTGCTATTATTTCATGTTGTTTTGTTCCTTGCTGAGTAACGTAGAGCTAGAGAGGTCCTTAGAATTACTTGTAAACCGCCGTATTGCCCCCAAGAGGCAAATGGGAGCTCTATTATTTCTGCCTTTATGGCCTCTTACCTGAAAAGAGAGGCTGTCAGAGACCGGAGTCCGCAAAGGCTTCTGGGAAGGTGAGATAAGACCAAGAGTCATTTGTGGGGCTTATCAACCCAGAAAATGGAAGTAAAGGCAAAAAAAACCCAAAAAGCTCACAGATTTGTGAGGCAGATGATGATCAAGGGTGCTAAAAGCTCTGCAATGTCTTCAGGTTTGACTGGTGATCCTTCTCTACCAGTCTCTATTCTGTTTACCAAGTAGATTTGGAGGTAAAACTTCTGAAATTAACAAGATTCCAAGAAGGTAGGACTTCTCCTTATTACCCTGGTTGAGGCTTGAGCTGGGGTGTGTTGAGGGGTTTCTTTGTTGATGCTATTGTTGTTATCAACTCTGGACTTTTATTTTATTCCTACTCATCCTTGAAGAATCTGGAGAAAAACCTAAAGGAGGGCAGAAGCTTCCAATATCTGAGATGATAATTATTTGTTAATTCATAAAATAAGTACCCAAAGTACTGAGATCAGTGTACTCATTTCCTCTGCCCCTTTCTCCCTCTCTTTCTGCAACCTATTTTTTGTTGAGAACCTACTCTGTGTCAGGCAGACTGGATGCTGGTTCCTGGAAATATGACAGTGAGCAGATACAGCTCCTGTCTTTCAGATGTTTACCCAGCAGTGGTCAGTGAATAGTCCTCTAATGCCAAGCGGGCCTTTGAAAGCTGTGAAGGTGTTGGGCAGATCATCATTGCAGGGGAAGTGGGACGGCTTGAACCATGTGGATACAGAGTGCTCTTTCTAGGCAAGAAAGGTGAGGGCCAGTATTCTAGGCAGGAGGAAGAGCACAAACAGAGGCAGGGACAGAGGTGTGTAAAAGAGTGCAAGATCCAGGGAGCTTTGCACCCTGAGTCAAGTTTGACCCCTGGGTACCTGTCATGAATTTTGGGCGATGGAGCCTGGGAGTTTGTATGTGATGCCAAGGGGGTTACTCTAGTCTGGTCAGTGATGGGGATGTGGCCGAAGAGTTAAATAAGCTTGGCCAGATGTTTGTTTAGAGAGACCATGCTGTCAGCTGATGCTTTGAGTGGGTTGGAGGGGAAAGCCCAGAACCAAGGGACCAAGGAGGAGGCTGTAGCCGTCGTCAGAGGGAGAGCCATGCAAGTGGCCCTGAGAATAGAATGGAGGCGGCGGGTGTGCACACTGGGGATGGGTGGATGCTGGGGTGAACGGAAAGGAAGACAAAACGACCATTTCTAAGTCAGAAGAAAAGACACAGAAATGAAAGCATATACTCCGTAGTCTTCTCTGACTGGTTCCTTTCACTTAGCATGTTTTCACGGTTCATTTACATTGTAGCTTGGATCATTTCTTTCTATGGCTGAATAGTGTTCCATTGTATGGATAAGTTACATTTTATTTATCTGTTCTTCCACGGATGGACACATTTCAGTTGTTTCCACCTTTTGGCTACCGCGAATAGTGCTGCCATGATCATTCCATGTACAAGGTTTTCTTTGAACATCTGTCTTCATTTCTTTGCGGTATACACCTAGGAGTGGAATTGGTGGGTCATGTGGTAATTCTAGGGCTTCCCTGGTGGTTCAGACAGTAAAGAATCTGCCTACATTGCGGGAGACCTGGATTCAATCATCCCTGGGTTGGAAAGATCCCCTGGAGGAGGGCAGAGCAACCCATTCCAGTATTCTTGCTTGGAGAATCTCCATGGACAGAGGAACCTGGCTGGTTACAGCCCATTGGGTTGCAGAGAGTCGGACATGACTGAGTGATTAATTAATTCTCAGATTAACTGTGGTGATCACTGCATGTATCTGTGAATATACTAAAAGCCATTGAACAGTACACTTTAAATTAATGAATTGTGTGGTATATGAGTTATATCTGAATAAATCTGTTTTTTTTTTTTAATAAATAGAATGATTTCATCCTTTCTGAAGTTCCTCCCAGGGCATTAATGAACTTGCAGATTCAAATGTAAAAACATCCATTGTAGTTCAAAATGATACATTTATTTGTACACATTTGTTGTATCGTATGATTGAAAGCTCTGTGAGATCAGGGACCACACGTAGCTTTGTGCCTTATCTCCAGCCACTTATATGGTGCTTGGCACATACTAAATACCCAGCAACATCTGTTGAGTTATTGAATGATATGCTTTTTTAGTCCAGGCAACTGGTTTATTATATAGGCGTATGATGCTTTGTTTTACAGAGTAGCCAGTTTCCCTGGATTTTGGGTTCAGTACATGTGTTCCTTTGTTCATTTGTGTTACATTTGGAATCATTACCCCATTATGATTCCATGTTTCCTGCCAACTTGATCGCTATAAAGCCAGTGGCTGTGACCTTGTGGCGTTAAGTGAGGTGGGACTGCCAAGGACTAGGCCTTCAGAAAGGATGTTGGGAATCTTGGGAGGGGTACCCAGGACTCTCCTATTACATGCATTCCTTTTAGCTCATCTCTTACCATTTTGTTTCCAATAGACCATTAGTTCAAGCAGCAAAAGTAATTCCAGGGATTTTTCACACATTCATATTTATTCTTTAAAATATAAAATTGAAGTTACCTTTAAATATTTAGTTTTTTAAAGTTGGCTACATTTTCATGTAAAATGATTTGGGGTCATTTTTTATTCTCTTGGAGGCATAAAATTTCACTTTGAAAAAGTCATTAGAAAAATAGGACATATAGATTAATTTTAGTTATATGTATATTTGTATATTTAAAGAAGTATTTACACATATCTATATCAATATGTAAAAATTTTCCTTTAATATCTAGATGCTTTAAAATTTGCCACATTTTTAAAGTAAAGTATTGTCTTTAATAAAAAGTTTTCCTCTGAGAAGAAACAGCTACAGTTTAATCAGTTACTTGAGAAGTTGCATGTGAAACACAGAAATTGGATTTATTTTTAAAATGTCATAATTATTTTCTCTTTGATAAAGTGGCTGAAAGGACCATAAGTGACCATAGTTTGGGGCAGCTTCTTGGAACAGGTGGATTCAAGAAATTTAAGAAATTAAGAGAGTGATTTGGCTAAATATTTTCTTATAACCAAATCATTCAGTTTGTTTTTATTGTTTTTTTTAATAGGTATACATATATCCCCTCCCATCTCCCTCCCCACCCCAGCCCTCTATGTTGATACAGAGCCCCTGTTTAACTTTCCTGAGACATACAGCAAATTCCTGTTGTCTGTCTATTGGATTCAAGAAAAACAGGTGGGTTCAAGAAGAATTTTAAGAAATTAAGAGTGATTTGGCTAAATATTATCTTATAATTAAATCATTCAGTTTTAAGAGTGTTTGTTAAGACTATCTTGATGGCAGTTTAGGTTTCGACAAATATTTTGTAGATGTCATTGATTCTCAAATGCCATCCATATCCTCCCAGGACAAGGACCCTGCAACTAAAAGATGGGAAGGCGCACTTATTGGAAATGGCACAGTGTGTAGTGGCCATGCCACTTGGTTGGATCTCATTTCATCCTCGCAAACGTGCCTTTCAGAACTCTGCTGCAAATGGCACACACTCCGTTCAGATTGAAATTAGCAAAAGAAGAATTGGTCCATGTATCTCGGAGGTTTAAACAACGGGTTTCGATTTCAGGCATAGCTGGATCCAGGAGATTGAAGAAGGTTACTGGGACATGCAGACTCTCTTTCTGCTTCTCTCTACCTCTCTAGGTCTTGGCTCTATCCTATTTTCCTTTCTCTTTTTTGAGTGCATCCTCTAGAAGTTTCTATGCATACTTGTGTTGCTTGTCAGCTTCTCATCCCAGAGAAGAGATAAGTTCCTGATAAGTTCAAAAAAAGTGCCCTACGAGGATTCACACTGAGGAAAGTTGGGTCATTTGCTCATCATGTTGGAGTGCAACTAGAGGATATGATATGCTTTGATTGGTCAAGTGTGATGCCTGTGTTTCTTTCAGGGGTGGGCAGGAAGGGAAGGAGTTAGGCCCATCTGTATGTTATGGGAACACCCAGTGCAAACAGCTGACTCATTAGGAAAGACCCTGATGCTAGGAAAGATTGAAGATAGAAGGAGAAGAGGGTGACAGAGGATGAGATGGTTGGGTGGCATCACCGATTCAATGGACTTAAACTTGGGCAAACTCTGGGAGATGAGGAAAAGGGAGGCCTGGCATGCTATAGTCCATGGGGTCGCAGAGAGTCAGACACAACTTGGCTACTGAACAGCAACAATAACATATTTTATGGGATGAGTTCCCCACAGCAGAGGGGATTCTGATACCAGAAGGAGTGAATGCAAAGCCTGCTATTCAGATGAATATTTCTAAGAGTCATATAATTTTCCCACTTTACAAATGAGGCTCAGAGAATCTCAGTGGCCAGCCCCAAATTACTCAACTCTGAGGACAGAGACCCAGGATCAAAGGTTAAGCCCACCCAGTTTCAGAGATCAAGCACGCCACCATTATTGGTTTTTTATAATGGCTTTGGACCCCTGGTATGAATAGACATCCACCAGCACAGGGCTGGGCCTGTCACTGGGCAGAAATGCAGTGAATGGGAGAGCTGGCCCCATATGGCCTGTGAATGCTCTGCCGGGGCGACCATGAACTCAGCACTGACAGGATGGCCCAGACCTCTGTGACTACACTTCCCTCTGCCTGGGCTTCCTTTCCCATCCTCTTCTCCAGCTGAAATTCTACCTAAACTTTGTGAAGCAGCTCAATACCATCCCTGCCCGTGGTCTTATTACCACAGCTCTCCTGGATTGAAGAGACTATCTTTCTCTTCCTGTTCTCATCAGGGTCAGTGCGATTCCTGCCTCGTGGTCAAGGCTGAATGAACCAGGCCTGTTGTGAGCGGCTTGTTAGCTTGCGGGTGGTGCTGTGCAGCTCAGAGGCTTCCCTGAGATCGCCCAGGCTCAGCTTTCCAGGTCTCCCACTCACCAGCCTCCCTTTCCTCACTCGTAAAGTGGGAATCATAAAGGATTGGGAGGACTGGCTGAAATAATCCGTGTCAAATGCTTTGCATAAAGCCAGTAGTAACTCAGTAAATATTAGCCATTATTGTTATCTGTGGCCGCTGGCTCAGGGAGATTTCGGGACTAGACTAAATTCATACAATCGAATTGAAACAAAGCAGGTCCTTGAACCCAACCCTCCTGGCTCCTGTCTCACTTAGCAAATAGGAGTGTGAGTTAACAGGCCTCATGTTGCTACCTAAAGCATATTTAAATCCAAAAGAAGGTGCCATTCCCCCCAGGAGAGTGAAGCTTCCTTCTCAGAGAGATTTTCCCAGAATACACTTGGGCAGGGGATACATAGGATGCGAGAACTGAAAGCCTCCTGCCAGAGGTATAATTTAGGGTTTAAACACAGACCTAATCTTGCTTTGATTGTCTGTGGCCCAGTTGGCTCTGGTGGGAATTCAGTTCCACATGAAAAGTACATTCTGCAAAGCTCTGCGTTTACCTGTGTCTGAGATGGGTGGATGCAGGATGATAATCGGGCTGCATACTGTTGTTTATCCTCCTATTACCAACTTCATTCCTCCTGGGAAATGCATTGAAAATAGTGTTTTAGACACTGAAGTAGAGAGATGAGTTTGCGTTTTGAAATTTCAAAGGCATTGATGTATATATGCGTGTAGGGATCTCAAAATTTCACCAGACCTCTCATGAATTCTAGAGATCATTGATTCAGTGTATAAATTGATCCTTCTTTTTCCAAAGAAGATTCATCTTTTCTCGTTGCAAGATGGACAGGAAGCTGTGACTCTTAGCAATTTGGATATTAGCTCCACCACCTGCTCTGTCACCAGGGGGTTAGTTGGTGGGAAAGGAGAGGTGACTGGTGGTCTTTTCCCATGTTCCTGGGATTGAGGGGCAGACAGGATATGCACAGGGTGACAGCCTCGCAGGCAGAGCCCCCACTGAATATTCAAGCCTTGTTTCTTTCTGTTGTTCAGCCATCACGAGTCAGTGCTGACGGCTGTCTCTGACACTGCCCTGCTCCCTGGAGCAGGCTGTGGGTGTTTCAGGGAAATGGCAGGGGCAGGGGCGTCACCCGCCGTGGGAGGGCCGTAGCCAGGCAGAGGTGAGCAGGGCCCTCAGAGAGGGTCACTTGCAGAAAGCCTGCTGTTGGTCAGTTCCCCCTCCCTCCTCGTGGAGTCAAGGGTGGGACAGGGCTTCTTGGCATGTCACTCACTTTGTTGATCTTCTATCCCTCTCAGTTATAGAGCAGATCGCAAAGATCGGTAAGAAATTCACCATCACCAGAAAAGTAAAAGCAGAAACACTTTTTTTTTCCCCCCAGGAGAATTTGAAAAAATAATGGCGAACATTCGTAACTGCCTCCATGGGTTTCATGCTATTTCTGCCTCCTTAATGTCTCTCAAACACCTGCTGTCTCCTCCCCACGGCCATTGTTGGGGTCAAGCCCTCATCCTCTCACATCTCCCCAGACACCCATCAAACTACCTCCCAGGTGGGTTCCTCTCCCTGCATCCGAAATCCTCGATGTTAGGCACACAGCTGCCTCAGGACTGCTCAGGTCTACCACTGGCTGTGCTACTCTGGGGCTACATCCTTCTTTGCATCTCCATGACTCACCTTTCTTCTTCTTGTTGTTGTTCAGTCGCTCAGTCCTGTCCAACTCTTTGTGACCCCGTGGACTGCAGCATGCCAGGCTTCCCTGTCCTTCACCATCTCCCAAAGCTTGCTCAAACGCATGTCCTTTGAGTTGGTAATACCATCCAACCATCTCATCCTCTGTCATCCCCTTCTCCTCCTGCCTTCAGTCTTTCCCATCCTTATCCTTAGCCTCTCGGAAAGGATTTTCATGGCTGATTGGTACCTGCCAGCTCCCCAGCCAGGCTCCTGGACCATCTTCCCACCCACCACTGGCCCAACCTCTTCTGCATACTTTTGCTTCCCCAGGGACGGCGCTCTCTCTAAGCTACCCCCCACCCCACTTTCTGCCTTCTGTCTGGAGCCTCCTTTCTCTCCTTTCTCTCTACCCCATCTGCCTCACCAGCTCCCATGAGTTCTGGGAGCACATCCTCATGTATCCTCCACTTCAAAGGCTGAGCCCAGATCTGCCTCTGAATTCTCAGATTCCCCTTCCTTGCTTTTTGCAAATGACACACACCATCGATTACTGTGTGTTTTGCCCACTACGCAGTGTGAGTTCCTTGTCTTTGTACCTCTGAGACAAAGCAGCAGTATAGTATGGTAGCAGTGAGATAGTCTTGGGTTCCGATTCCACTGACGTCTGACCGGCTTTGTGTAATTTGGATACGTTACTCAGCGGTTGTCCAGCAGGGATGAAACTGCCACTGTTTTACAGAGCTACTGTGGGGCTTGAATAAGATAGTGCTTGTGGAACTACTCCTGGCACAGAACAAGTGAGCTAAGCAAACACTGGATGCTGTTCTCATCCTCATCACTGGTATGAGCTTCTGGAAAATGCTGGATACTCAGTAAGTTCTTGTTGTATAGAAGGACTACACCGATGAGAGTGAGGAGTCATTCTGTTGAATTCTGACTTTGAAATGGCATTAGTGAAAGAATATCAATGTTCTCATGTCTCCTTTACCTCTCAAGCTTTTCTTTCCCCCAAACACTGAATGTTTCTCAGATGTTAGCAAAGCACTGAATTTGCTTAAGCGACCCAAGGGGTGCTTGGAAGGGGGAGCCATTTTGCCCAGTAAGCTGATAGCTTGAGTCAGGATTCACCTCCCTGCTGGTTAAGTGGCATGCCACATTTTCCCCTCTTAAAAGAACTAAATAACCTATATTTCTTTTTTAAATGAAAGTGAATGAAAATGAGCTTCACAGCTCCCCTGGAGATGCCTGGAGACACACTGGGATGTCAAACAAAAATGTTGGGAATTGCTGTGTTCAAGCACAGTCTTCTTGGGCTCCCCAGAAAGATGAAACCAAGAGGCTTCAGCGGGTAGGAGGAAGGCAAAGGGAGAGTCAAGGGAAACATCTAGATTCTGAGGCATTGATGTAGGGGAAGAGGGAGGAGACAGGGAGGGAGTGCTGTATGGAAACACAACTGTCGAAGGACTGATCTTTAACTTCAGTGAAAAGAAGCAAAGCCAGCCCAAGACATGCTGAATAATTGCCCAGGAATTATTCCTGGCCACCTTAGAAAGATTCCTCACTATGCTAAAATATTGAAAGCAGAAAGGAAATGATTGTTTTGAGCTCGGGAAATTTCTCAGTTCTCTGACTTTGCTAACGAGATTTGAGCTCCATTATCCTTGTCTTGCTGTGAGCCTTCCTCAATACCAGAACTTGTATCTCCTGAGGGATTGTCTACTGAGTTCATTTCAGTTTAACAAGTGTTTATTGAGACCCAGGATGTGTCTAGGCCTGGGGACCATGCAGCGTGCTGGGGTGGTGATGGCTGGTTCTGTCAGCCCTGAGGGGGTTCTGGGCAAGATGAGGGGGAAGGTATTGGAGAATGGCATGTCCGTGTGCCCCATATCAGTGCCTGAGCCCAGCTCGTCCAGGGAGGATGTTTTCCAGTGGTTTTTGTAGGCCTTCTGGTGGGATGGACAAAGCAGGTCAACTGGTCTGGGCCCCTGAGCGCTTCTCCCTCCGTCCCCGCAACCCTGGCTGTCTTTGTTGCCAACTGCAGTGATAGTCTTAAATCATGAAACAGGACGTGCCACCCTGTCGACTCTGCCTTGCACCTGGCTTCCCTTTGCACCTGGAATAAAATCCAAACTCAGTAGCATGGCCCACGAGGAGCCTGTGTGACTTGGCCCCTAACCAGCCCCTCATCCCCTGTGCTCCCTTCTTCCTGGACTTTGCAGTTACCCCTCCCTACCGTTCCTGAATCCCAGGTGGGGTGGTCCTCCTGAGTTCCCAGAGTTTGCCATAGACAGCATCTCTTAGCCCCAGAATCTAAATTTGCCTCCCTTGCCCCAGCTCTCTTGTGTTCTCTCTCTGTCTCTCATCTGTAACTGCTATTTGTGATTAATTATTCTTTGTTTTCTTCTTCTTGTCTTCTGCCATGAAATTTTGAACTCAAGAGGACAGGGCTTTTCTCTGTCTTTCTTGCCTCTTTGTCCCAATGACCAGCATGCAGTGCTCTGTGCTTCAGTTATATCGCTTCAGTCGTGTCTGACTCTTTGAGACCCAGTGGACTATAGCCTGCCAGGCTCCTCTGTCCATGGGATCCTCCAGGCAAGAATACTAGAGTGTGTTGCCATGCCCACTTCCAGGGATCTTCTCGACCCAGGGATCAAACCTATGCCTTATGCATTGGCCGGCAGGTTCTTTACCACTAGCGCCACTTGGGAAGCCCCAGGGATGCAGTAGCTGCTGAGTAAATATGTGATCCGTCTGCGGCAGCTGAGCCATAGCACTAATGAAATGAGAAGAGGGAGGGATCTTAGGGCCAGGAGGTATGATGGATGGAGTGTTACTAACTCAGGAGACCTCAACCACATCCCCTGGCCCCTTGGGACCTGGGGAGCCTCATCTCTAAAAGAAATTATGCTCAAGAAGCTTTCCTTCTGGCTCTCAAAATGTGTTGAGTGTAAGAACTCCGAGACAAAACAGTTTACTGATTGACAGCTTTTTGGCCTAAGCCTGCCCCAGAAATGTTTTCATGAAGAGATGTTGCTCGCTGCCTGCCTGTCTCACGCTGACGTTTTCAGGCTTAATTAGAGGCTGTTACCCCTTCTTAAGCAGTCACACACCAGACACGCCAAATAACCTTAGCACCAAGCGCTGGAGCAGGAGAGTGGAATAACAATTGGATGTCGGGGAGTTAAAAGCCGAAGGGCTATATCCACAGTCATCGGCTTCTTTGCTCTAACAAGTTAAGTGAGTTCAGTATGAGCTTTTTTAATTGTTCACTACTGTTTGATTGAGTCGTCTACACTGGCCTGGAAGCCGTGGGAGGTACTGTTGAGAAAGGCTCCCTACCTCTTAGAGCGGTTGGTGAGACCCCAGGCTGAGCATTCTGTGCCCTCTTGCTCCATCTTGTCTAGCAACTCCAGGGGGCAGGCGCCATCAGCACCTGAATTTTACAGGTAGTGAAATGCACATTTGGAGAGCCTGCCTTGGTGACAAGGCCCCATGTCGAGAGGATGCAGAACTCAAATCTGGGTCCCTGGCTCCATGCCAGCAACTCTTGAAAGAGGAGATTATTCGATGGGCATCTGCTTCCGAGGAGCTGATAACGTACTGATTGTAGTCGGAGCGCCCTGCTGGAAAGAATCAGCAGCTGTGCAGCCCATTCTGCGTCACTTACGTTTCCCTCTCTGTGGAGTGTAAGACTGCAGCCTCCCCAGGCCAGCCTCTTTGACCAGTACTGTCACCTCCAGGCTGCAAGAGCCACCCCCCCAGACCTGCAGGTGGTCAGCCCTACTGCCCTTCTTCTCCCGCCCCTGCCTGCCTGTGGGCACAGCCTGGTGCTGGACTCCTTGCATGGATTCCAGGACCAGAGGCTGTGCTGGGTCCCAGATTCTGCCCTGGCCTCAGCATACCCCGGCACTGAGGCCTGGACTCCTGCTGATCTTTGGGGTCCTGCTTCAATCCCCATGGACCTCTTGAGCCACAAGTGTGCCATCTCTTAGGCATTCCTGCTGGGCCTCCTTTGAAAAAGACCCTCCTTCAGACAAGCATCAAAAGAGGCTAGATTTGGGCATGCGAGCCCTTCTTGGGGTTGGAATTTGGGGAATAAGGAAGTATGTGTCCTGAAACTTGAGGGGCTGTGAGCCTGACAAATCTTACCAACCTCCCTGTGATGTGAAAGTTCTTCTTAAAAACCTCATTCTTTGTGTTATTTGGGCTACTAACTCACTGGGTGATGCTGGGAAGGTCATGTTCCTGCCTGGCCCTCCATGTACCCATTTGTTATCTGGGAAGGCTGAAGTGGGTAATTTCACAAGTCTGCCGCCTGGGGTCTCCGTGACTGTTTTCTGGCCTCTGTCCTTGAACTTTCATAGATGGTCATGTGAAGGAACCTAGTCTTTAGGATCATTTTGAGGCCAGGAGACTTGAGATGGGCTTGGCTGCCTGCTGGCCATATGACCTGGAGTAGCCAGTTAGTCTTGACAAGCTTCGATTTCTCTATTTGTAAAATAGGGTCAACCTTGGAACCTTCTCAAAAGTCAGTTTTGAGGATTGCAGAGAATAATTGAGACAAGTTACTTGGCTTGTGTCTAGCACATAGTAAAATCTGATAAAATATTACTAAATGTTAGATGTTATTTATTCTTTCTCTTCCCTTCTTGCCCTGATTCCCGACTTGCTTCCCTTTGGTTTCCCTGGATATGGAGTGCTTCACTCTTCTGTCTTTGAGCGTGTGGGCTGAAAGGAATCACACCGCCCCACCACTCTCCCAGTGCCTCCCAAGGCCGAGGGAAGGTGTCCACAACTGACCTTTCAGACCTCTGCCAGGCCCTGTGCACTTGCTGTTCACACTAACCCTGCAGTGCCAGGTGCCTGGCAGCTGGCAGGCCTGAGTGTGGCAGGAGAAGGCTCACCTGACATTGGGACCAGTGTCCCAGAGGTCAGAGGTATGTGGGTTTATCTCGTCTACCCCCTGCAGAATGTGGCCTGCCCTTGTGACTCCGATGGGCCACATGGGGACCAAGGGCCACTGCCAGCAGACCTGGCATCTGGGTGTTTGGCATTGATGATTGTAGTAGCTTGCTAAGGCTGCTATAACAAAGTGCCACAAACTGAATACCGTGACCTTAAATAATAGATAAGTACTCTCTCAGAATTCTGGAGTCTTGACGTCCAAGGTCAAGTTGTCAGTGGGGCTACACTCCTTCTGAAGGCACTAGACAAGGATCTGTTCCAGGCTCCTTCCCTACCTTCTGGTGGTTTTCTGCTATCTTTGGCATTTTTTGGCTTGTAGAAGCATCACCTTAATCTCTGCCATTCCTACTTGGTTCTCTCCCTATTTGTGTCTGATTGGTGACCAGCTTTCCACTTTTTTATAAGGTTACCAATCATACTGGATTAGGGCACTCCCTCCTGACCTTGTTTTAACTTGATAGGTGCTGTTTCCAAATAAGGTCACGTTCTGAGATACTGGGGATTAGGACTCAAAATTGTCTTTTTGAGGCGTGGGTGACACAGTCAACCTGCAGCAATGATCAGTGATTCTCACATGTGGGTAGTAACATTACAGGGTACAGGCAAATTGCGGGGGGAGACCAGGGAAAACTAGGCACAAAGCACCCTGTTGAGATGATCTGATAGAACAGAAGCTTAGACTGAAAGGAGGAAGAGAGTGGCTTAAACCATTGGAGCTTGAAAGAGGAGTAATCCTGGAGGTGCAAGTGATGGACTGTCCATGGATGTGTGGGCACCGGGGAGGAGGTGTACTCGCGGCTCACCTTGGCTCAAGGCAGTTCTTCTTGCGTGGTCCTTCTTGTACTTGACCAAGAGGCAGATTTAATTCTCAGTTCTCAGGCAGCTATGGGTTATAAAACCTCCACTTGTGAAAGATGCTAAGGTCACCAAGGAAGGTTCTTTCTAAGTCAGAGATTTGTGGGGATGGAGTGCTTTGGAGTCAGGCCACTTTCTCTTTCCCTCCTGCAGCCAGAATCTGCCGTCCCTAGGAGCCCATTTTTCACTTGCAGGGCCGAGCCAACTGTTGGCTCTGGGCAGGACGGGCTTGGCTTAGGAGATGATGTATGCTTTCTAAGTGTGCTGCCTGGTTAGTAAATTATCCCTGGGATCACTGGACGAGGAGATGTTTTAAACCACAGCCTGCAGGCTTTGTGGAGCTTCTGCCTTCTGAATTTGCAGGGGAAGTTGGCCTTGGATGATCAGATAGCACCCATGCTATGGGCCAGAGCTGTGAAACTCACTGGTCTTGAAGAATGTCTCTACCTAAGAAGGGGAAAGAGGAAGCTAGCCCTTGATGAGCACCTACTGTATGCCAGGCCTTTAGCATATTCTATTGCATCTCATCCTCACCCCAGTCATGTGGGGCTACCACTATACAAATGAGGAAACTGAGGTTAAGGACTTGTTGGAGGTAAGACTTTGGTGTATAACAGATCTAGAATTTGAACCCAGCCTTGACTGACTGCAGAAATCTCCTCTCTCCACTGGGTGACACATCTGATGTCACCAGGGGTTGGCCATCACTTTCTGTAAAGGACCAGTCGTAAATATTGTAGGACATACCGTTTTTGTCTCATAGACTTAGCTTTGCCTTTGGAGTATCAAAGCAGCGTTGATAATACGTAAACAAATAAGCTTAACTACGTTCTGATCAAACTTTATTTACAAACAGCCAGAGGCCAGATTTGGCCAATGGGCCATGATTTGCCAATTCTTGCTTTGGAGTATCTAGCCTGACAGTAAACACCATATTGGCCCAAGTAACCATGAGATAGTCAGGTTTACTTTTTAGAATGAAAATCATTCCCGTGGAAGTAGGTCTTGTGCAGCCAGCTGAGCGCCAAAGGAGGCAGGTGACAAGTGACTGCCATCCCCTCCAGGTGATGAGGCACCTTTAGGTGCTTTTTGATGACTCGGCCTTGCTGCTTTGAGGAAAAGTGAAAGTGAAGTCGCTCAGTCGTGTCCGACTCTTTGCAACCCCATGGACTGTAGCCTACCAGGCTTCTCCATCCATGGGATTTTCTAGGCAAGAATACTGGAGTGGGGTGCCATTTCCTTCTCCAGGAGATCTTCCCGACCCAGGGATTGAACTTGGGTCTCCCGCATTGTAGGCAGACTCTTTACCATCTGAGCCACCAGGGAAGCTTTGGGGAAAGGAGGACACTTATTCCTGTGGTCTGAACAGGATGATCATGGTATAGGTGGAGTTAAACGAGAAGAGCAAGATTAGCCTAATTTCCTGCTCTGTTGCCACCTTCATAAATTTTGAAAAGTCAATTCTAAAGCTAATCATAGCAACGTTTAAGAACATTGTATTTTTAATAGAAAATTTGTATTTACTGGATTAATATCACACGGGCAATGTATAAGGAGATAGTATAGCAGAGTGTAAGAATATGGCTTTGTAATCAGAAAGATCTGGATTCCACTCCCAGCCTGGCAACATACTAGCTGCCCTGAGTTTATCCTTAGCAGGTTGTTTTAAGCTCTGACTCTTGGTTTCCTCAACTGTTGTGGTTAGAGTGAGGTTCTTAATCTTTCACACCTTAGAATTACCTGGAGGGCTTGTTAAAGCACAGACTAGGGTCGGATGCCTGTCTGTGCTGAGTGTCTGATTCAGTGGGCCTGGGGCAGAACCAAGAGTTTGTGCTTCTAACAGATTCCCAGGTGGTGCTGATGCTGCTGGCCCAGGGATCACACTTGGAGAACCTCTGGGTAAGAGGAATCTAAATGTTTCAGATTCTGACAGTGGTTGTCTGTTGTCCAACAGACAGAGGGTGTCTGAGGAGCATCTAAGTGGGATCGGGAAGCAGGGAATTTATTCCTGCATCCTCAGGAAGCACAGGTCAGGGAATGGAGACCCTTCCAGCTTTTGCAACAAAGTATAACCACCCATGTCTACCCAGACGTGGCCTTGGACAGATCCAGCTGTCAATCATTCCTTACGAGAAGCTTCTTTGAGAGAAACTCTTAGGAGGGTTGGGTGTAGGAAGGAGAGAAAGGGCTTCCTCTTCTGCACTCTCTGGAGAAGAGGAAGAAATGTGAATAGGAGTTTTTTCTTTTAGGATCAAAGAAGGAAGTGAAGTGAAGTTGCTCAGTCGCGTCCGATTCTTTGTGACCCCATGGACTGTAGCCTACCAGGATCCTCTGTCCATGGGATTTTCCAGGCAAGAGTACTGGAGTGGGTTGCCATTTTCTTCTGCAGGGGATCCTCCCGACCCAGGAATTGAACCCAGGTTTCCTGCATTGTAGGCAGACACTTTACCGTCTGAGCCACGGGAGACTGTTAACTTCCTGCAAGAGCAGCCCCAGGGGTTATGGGATGGTGTCTGTGATGTAGGTTATGTGTTTTATGACACTGGCTGGCTCCCTGGGTTGCTCACCCCCTGGGCACTGACTGGACTCACTATTTCTCAAAAGGATTTTAGCATCCTAGGATTTTGGTATTTGTGGGCTGGTCCTGTAACTAATCCCTTGTGGATACTGTAGGACAACTGTATCAGCCATTGTGATTTTGTTTATTGTGAAAAACAAAGCAGAAAAACTGTTGCTTCATGAGTGTTTATTGTGAAAGATCCTTTCTCCGTCCTTCCCAGTTCTGTTCTGTATTGGGTAACCACTATTGACAGATTTAGATGTATCTTTCAGGCATGTTTTTTATTGATACTCATAATTCTTAATTCTGAATAATGGCAAACAGCCATCTAATAGAGTTGGCATTTTAATGCTCTCTTCCCAGCATGGTTATCATCAGTCTTTTTGATCTTTTTATTGCATAGATGAAAACATATTTTAAATTAGCATTCATTGAGTTATTAGGGAGATAGAAAAATATTTCTAAATATTTATTGAAGGTTTTTGCATTTTTCTTTCCTTTCTGTGACTTGACTTAATTGGTTATGGCTTTTGCACCATTTACTTTCAGGTGGCTTTCCCCTTTTTCATTTGTATGGATACCAGAAAGA
The DNA here is from genome assembly GCA_007570785.1 of Antilocapra americana. Classification (NCBI taxonomy): domain Eukaryota; kingdom Metazoa; phylum Chordata; class Mammalia; order Artiodactyla; family Antilocapridae; genus Antilocapra; species Antilocapra americana. The sequence continues at coordinate 2,019,541 of ML660203.1, forward strand.
GTTATTCTTTCTCTACCTATGTTGCATTATTTTTTTCTAGGTTGTTTTCTTTTTACTTGGTTAGGGGTTATTATTATTTTTGTCACACAGACTTTTTTATTGTTTGTTTAATTTTTAGGTGGTGAACTTTATCAGTATTCAATTTGTTGGTTTCTTGTCACCATCAGATTTGCCTCACATTCATAAAGGAGGTTTTCCTTTTTATTCTGATACCTTTATGGTTTCTTCATGTACCCTCCCTCCTTTTTGAAAAATAATCTTTAACATATCAGACACTTATTTTGATGTAAAAGGTGAGATAGAGAGCTTGCTTTATTATTATTTTATTACATGATGACAGCTAGTTGTCTCAATATCTTTTATTAAATAATCTCTATGTTCTTACTTGTAGGAAATGCAGCCTGACGAGCATATTCCTGTGTATTTTGGAATCTAATTAGCTTCTCCTTATTTATACAGTAGTGCCATCTTACTTTACTACTGTAGCTGTTATATGTTTTAATATCAGAGACAATTATTCCCCCATTACCCTGAAATATCAGAAGGTTTACAGGTGTTTTTGCATGTTTATTCTATTGGAAACATCTTAGAATAATTTTGTCAAACGGCCCCTAAAAGATCCTGTTTGGCTTTTGGCTCATTTTGTATTGGATTTATAGATTAATTTAGCCACCACAGACATTTTTATATCATACAATCCTCTTATCTAAGCATAAGATAAGTTTCACTATTTACTCAAATCTCTGGCATATGTGTCCCTCAGTGGAGTTTAATAGTTTCATCTTTTAGGTCTCGCACATTTCTTGCTTATTCCTACATCTTTGTTTCTTTTGTATATGGGATAAATATATCTGTTATTTTTAATTGGCTATTGCTGGTATAAAAAGATGTTTTTTAGGCATGTGTTTTGTGTCTGGCTCCCATACCAAGATTGGTTCTAATAGTTTTCAGTTATGCCCTAGGTTTTAAGGTAGACAATAATATCATTTACAAATAATGGCATTTCTGTCATCTCCCTTTTAGTACTTAATTGCTGTGACTTTTAATGTTTTTTTTTTTTTGCTTGTGCTAGAAATTTCAGAATGAGGTTAAATAATGATGATAATAGCAGATATCCATTTTCTTTTTCCTGGTTCAGTTACAACACTTTCTGGCTTTTATTAAGTATGATGCCTTTTTTTTTGAGATAAATGTTCTTTATTATTGTAAGAAAGCAACATTCTATTATTAAGAATAAATTTTTGTATCAAGAATAAGTGTTGAGATCGTCTGTGGTTTCTTACCCCATTGACCTATTATTTTAAAAAATTGTATGACTAAATTTCCAAATAGGAAACCATTATAGTAATTAACTTTAATTGGTTATGGTTTATTATTCCTTTAATATAATACTGGATTTGATTTGCTAGTATTTTATGCAGCACCATAATCCCTTATCTAAAACCCTTTGGGTAAAATGTGTTTGCAATTCATATTTTATTAGATTTGAGGAAGGTAATATGATGCATATCCTGTGAATGTTATGTAATAACCCCAGCGGAGTCTGGGGAAGTACCCTGTAATCAAACACATTAATATTTATGCAGCCAAACATAAAAATGCAGAGCTAAGTCAGATAAATAAATGCTAGAAATAGTCTCTGGTCAAGGATGGCTGCAAAGAAGTTGAGGTCAGATTTTCTGTCTTGGGATGCATTCTCCAGCAGTGGACCACCAGACAAGGGGTGAGGATGATGGATCAGGACGTGTCCCCAGGAAAAACAGATGGATGAGTGGACAAGTGTGAGTGGAAAGAGGAGGAGGCCAATGATGTCCTAGGGAGGGTGACTCTGGCTCCATTTCTCAGGGGAGTTCTGGAAACCAGGACTCGAGCTGCCCCCATGGGACAAACATGGTCACCAGTTCAGTCTCTCAGTCGTGTCCGGCTCTTTGCGACCCGTGGACTGCAGCGTGCCAGGCTCCCCTGTCCGTCACCAGCTCCCGGAGCTCGCTCAGACTCGTGTCCATGGAGTCGGCCACGCCATCCAGCCACCCCATCCTCTGTGTGCCCCAAACAGATGCGAGCCACAAGGAAGGGGGGGGACTTGGGCAGCACTGGCCACTGCCACCAAATGAGGTTGTCCTTGTTTTAAATAACAGGTTTCAGGGCTTTTCCACTTTCAGAATTCTGGAAGAGAGGTTGTGAACTTGTATTCGATTTTGGCCTCAGTATCCCCATGTGATGCAGTTTTGTTGTTTCCAGTCTTGTTAACTGAGTCTTTCCAACTGCTTAAAATGCACAGGAAGCCCTTCTCCCTTTTTCTGGGCCATGGAGTATAATTTATAAAGCACCAAAGTCACTGATTCTATGAAGGTTTTTCACAGCTAGCCTGCAAAGCCAACTATCACAGCACAGGTTTTGGAGGTAAATTCTGACGAATAGTGAAGTTTTAAAATAAGAGTTCTTGATTTAGTCAGACTAGTTCTTGACTTTATGTTTTCTTGAAATATAAATGCCTTTCATTGCAATCTGGTTTCCTGGTGGTGTTTCGCAGAGTAGTCTCTCTTAAAATTTGCGTATTTTTCATAACACACCATCAATGTAGTTACTTCTTTCTCTCGTCTCCTTCATAGCAAGCTAAGTTAAAGCAGAGATTTTGTCTAATTCATCATTATGTCACCAATTTCTGACACTTAATAAGGGCTCAATGAGTATTTGCTGAATGAAAGAAACTATGAATGAGATATATTCAGGTTCTCAATTCCTGATTTTGCATATTTATCTTTTCCCTCACTTGCCAAAAGTTTATCTATTTTTAGTCTTTTGAAAAGAACCAGATATTACTTTGATCAAGCCTATCATTTAAAAAAATTCTAATTAATTAAATACCTTTTTTAGTTTGTTACTTCACCTCACTTTTTTTGAACTTATAAGTTGATTTATAATTTAATAGGAAAACTTAAGATACGCCTTTTCATTTGAATACAACTTTGTCTTTGAGAAGATCCCCAGAAGAGAATGGCAACCCTCTCTAGTATTCATGCTTGGAGAATTCCATGGACAGAGGTTACAGTCGATGGGGTTGCAAAGAGTTAGACATGACTGAACAACTAACACTTTGATTTAAAAAAAATCGAAGAAAAGGTAGAAAACTTTTGTCTTTATCCTGAAAGTTTTAAAAGGTAGTTATTTCTTTTCTACTTTTCTAATTAACCTATACTTATATTTTACTTTCTTTTTAATGCAATAGGTTAGCATATTTTAAAGTTTCTTAGCAGTTGAGTTTTTAAATATCTTATCTTTCATAACTTGAGATTTTATTCCCCTATGATCATAAGCTAATCTTTGGGAGTTATTTTTATATTTAGTTCTTGTAAATTCTCAAAAACAAAGTTAAATTTTCTCTTCCTTTATCTTATTTTCACCACATACCCACAAAAGTGTATGAGAAATTTAAAAAGAGCTATTCCAAAATAAATAAATAAATAAATAAATAAAGTAAAAAAGAGCTATTCCTCCCACACAAATTGAACATGGGTTAGATTGCGTTTAGATTATATGCTAGATTCTGTTCTTTTTTTCCCCTTCTTTTTGGGAGGATGGGGGAACTATGTAAAAATAAAGTAATATATGATCCACCTTGTCCAGCTCATTCAATTTTGTAATATAGGTTATGGCATAAATATAATGTCCTCTTTCGTTTGCTGACTCTGAAGGAAGCCTTCTAGGGGAAGCTTTTTCTCCCAGCCCCGTTTGCCTTTGTCCTTGGGGCCAGGCCCCTTTCTGGATGTTGGGACAGACCTGACGCAGTTCATAGGAAAGGGAATTACTGGCCTCTCGTCATTGGTTCAGGGGTACCACTCATTGTACAGTTACGATTTCTGAGCAGACCTTTTCCACCCTCAGCTTCCAGAGGTGATCATGAATATTACTCCTCTAAGTTATGGTGATGCCATGTAAATTTTCAATAAATATGCTTTATCTGGAATTTCTCTCAACTGGGAAGCCTGCTGAGTGTGGAAAAGAGAGATTTGACACAGGAGGGCAATTAACCTTGTTCCATGGACTTCAAATTTGGTTTTCATAAACTGTTAGAAGATTCTTTGCATTCAGTCATTGGCTTTCAGCATCCAGCCTCAGGATACATCAGGCCTTAGCTGCTGCTGTGCTGCTAAGTCGCTTCAGTCATGTCCGACCCTGTGCGACCCCATAGACAGCAGCCCACCAAGCTCCTCTGTCCCTGGGATTCTCCAGGCAAGAACACTGGAGTGGGTTGCCGTTTCCTTCTCCAATGCATGCATGCATGCTAAGTCGCTTCAGTCGTTTCTGACTCTGTGCGACCCTTTGGACAGCAGCCCACCAGGCTCCTCTGTCCACAGGATTCTCTAGGCAAGAATACTGGAGTGGGTTGCCAGTTCCTTCTTTATAGTTGCCAGCTATCTTTATTTACTGCTCAAGACAGAGTTCTGTCCGTTGAAAGAATATCATGTATTCTAAGAGCAATTAATTATTAGTGTTACTTTTACCTTTTAATCAGTTAAGCAGTTATCTTTAATCACCTGGTTCTTGACCACAAGCTTCCCCCATCATTCCATAAAGGGTCATGGAACACCTGCAATATTTAGAGGCAAACACAGGGATGAATCGGAACCCTTGTCCTTGAGAACAGGAGACAGAAAATTACAGCCTAAGGGCCATATCCCATGGCCCTGGAGCCGTATTGGCTTACCCACCTGAAGTTTTATTGGAAAACACCCCTTGGTCTGTGTATTTTCTGTCTTCCTTATCACCGTGACAGAGACAAGTAGTTGTTGAAGAGACTATCAGGTCCACAGACTTTAAAATACCTGCTATCTGGTCCTTTACAGACACAGTTTTTGACCCCTGATGTAGAAGTCAAGGTCTAGGCACAGAGAGAACCCATTCCCCAGAAGCATTAACATGCCTGAAAGCTCTGCGCACTCTTGGAGAGGGTTGGGCCCACTTCCAAGGTGATTTGGAGCAGGAGGTGTTCTTATTGCCTCCTGGGCTCTGCTCCTCTTTCCAGGGGCCTCAGGGCTGAGTTGGGTACCCAAACCTAGCCATCTGGCGAGGGGTACTCTGTTTTCTGTTGCCTCTATTAATATTTGCAAAATGTCAGCACCTGTTCTAAGCCCAGAGACAGGGCTCTGTGAAGTAAGTGAAAGCCTTTGAGGCCCATGAGGACCTTGGCAGAGGCCAATGGCTGCTTCGTGTGCCCTCTTCCTTGCCCAGACTTAGGGGATCTCTTCCAGCCAACCTCATGCTGTGCCAGCCCACTGGGCTTCCCCTGGAGATAAGTGAGGGCACGTGGGATGGTCAGTGACCAGCTCTCCTTCTTCCTGCTAATCCGCTGCTTTAGTTACGGGGCTGGGTCCACCTGCTCTTCTAGCTGGATGACTCTGAACAGTAATGCTGGTAAAATGGTGATAATAACAACTGTAACAGTACTAATGAGCATCATCATTATGAGAGTAGCTGTCATTCATTGAGGCTTAGTATGTGCCACTTACTTTGCCTTCATCAGGGGTTGCCTTGCCGGCCAGATTCAGCCCATTGCCTGTTTTTTCTGTGACACTGGAACATAGCCATGAATGGCCCGTGGCTGCTTTCACATTTCCAGGGCAAAGTCAAGTCGTTGTCACAGAGACCTTAGAGCCTGCAAAGCCTGAAGTTGTTACTATCAGGGCCTTTACAGAAAAAGTCTATTGACCCTTGCTCTACATTCTCACTGAATCCCCTGACATCCTCCCTGCCATATGTCCATTTTACAGATAGGAAAGCAAGGCATGGAGGTTAAATGGCTGGCTCATGTTATAGAAGCTCAGGGTCTTCCCCTCTCAATTGGGTATGGGACACTCCTCCTTTCCAGGTTGCTCAGAGTTGTGGGTGTCAGGGGTGTTTTGGGAGCAGAGTCGCACAGGCAGAGGGGAGGGACATGGAAGGGAAGGGTCAGGGCATGGAGACATCTGGTCCCTGTGTGCCGCTGCCTCGCACTGTGGTATTTTTGGCAGGATGGTTGGGCTGAACTGGGGGATATCATAACCCTTCTCTTGCTGACGGCCTGGAATTTTAAACCAGGGAGACCTGGGCTCTGGAAAGAGAGTCAGCAAAGCAGAGACTGATCTAAGGGGAGCCCGTGGTGTCCGAAGCAGAGCTGGGTGAATCTCAGCTTCCCTGTCGTAGCACCAAGTCCATGGGCACATTCCCTACCTCCTGTGAACCGCAGTTTCATGCTTTGTATAATGCAGAGTGGCTTTTCCGCATAGCTCAGTTGATAAAGAATCCACCTACAATGCAGGAGACCCCAGTTTGATTCCTGGGTCAGGAAGATCTGCTGGAGAAGGGATAGGCTACCCACTCCAGTATTTTTGGGCTTCCCTCGTGGCTCAGCTGGTAACGAATCTGCCTGCAATGCGGGAGACCTGGGTTTGATCCCTGGGTTGGGAAGATCCCCTGGAGAAGGGAACGGCTACCTGCTCCAGTATTCTGGCTTGGAGAATTCCATGAACTGTATAGTCTGTGGGGTTGCAAGGAGTTGGATACGACTGAGCGACTGTCACATTCTTTCCTTCAGAATGGAGAGAGTTAGGAGAGGGGCATTTCCCTCTCTACCTGTCTTGAGTTCTTGCCGTTGGACTAATAATAAAACTGACTCGAGACATTCACAGGAGAAGCAGCAGCTCGTTTTAACTCATGCACACGGAGGTCTCATAGAAAGGAGAAGTCTACACAAGAATTTGACCAAAGCAGGCAACTTTGTACTTTTCAGACAAATAATACATTTGGGAGGAATTGACAGGACCAAGAAACTTAGGTCTGTGGATGCTCAATTAAGGAAGAATCTAGACAGAGTTTGGGCTTGGAGTAATAAAGAAGTAACAAGATGTGTTTATATAAGCTTCTAGGCCTGAATTCCCTGTCTCTGACAGTAAGGCTGTTCTACCTTCAGATAGAGAGGTCCATGGTTCTTTCTTTGTTCTTGTGACTTTTATTTTTACTTACTGAAGTGTACTTGATGTACAATATTACATGTTACAGATGTATAATAAAGTGATCTACCATTTTTGAAAGTTGCGCTTCATTTATACTTATAAAATATTGGCTATGTTCCCATGTTGTACACTATATCCTTGTAGCTTATTTTATACCTAATAGTTTGTATCTCTTCCTCCCCTACCCCTACGTTACACCTCCCGACTTCGTTCTCCCAATTGGTAACCACTAGTTTTTCCTCTTTGTCTCTGAATCTGTTTCTTTTTTGTTAAATTCACTAGTTTGTTATGTATATTTTTATATTCCATATATAAGTGATATCATACAGTATTTGTCTTTTTCTTGTCTGACTTATTTCACTTAGCATAATGCCCTCCAGGTCCACCCATGTTGTTGCAAATGGCAAAATCTCATTATTTTTTATGGCTGAGTAGTATTCCAGAGAGAGAGAGAGAGAGAGAGAGAGAGAGTGTGTGCGCATGCCCATGAACGTGCATGCACCACATCTTCCATATTTAATCTGTTGATGGACTCTTAGGTCACCTCCACATCTTCACTATGGTAAATAGCGTTGCTGTGAACATTGGATTGCACGTATCTTTTTGAATTAGCATTTTTTTTCTTGGATACGCAACTGGAAGTGGAGTTACTAGATCATATGGTAGTTCTGTTTTTTGAGAAACCTCCATACTGTTTTCCACAGTGGCTACACCTTTCACAGATGTATTTCCTGCTTTCAGGGAGACAGGAGGGTCAGAGTGTCTGCTTTGCATTGACTGTTGCGTAAATAACTGTAATTCAGAATAATCAGGATGTCATTGTGGCGTCTTTTGGGGCAGCCCACCCTCAGCTGCAGTAGGAGGTTGGTATGAAAGCCCGCTTCCCTGGTCTTCTGCAAGTCTGGTGACAGGTATGCCCGTCACACAAACACAGACTCCTCCCTGCTGGTTCACAGGGAGGACTGTCCTGCTGATGGGGCAGAGGTGGGATGGGGAGTCTGAGGGGTCCTTTGGGATCCTGCCCAGGGACCAACAGGTAAAATGGTACCCTCTGTGTACTTGCTTCAACTCCTGGCTTCAACCACCAGGGAAAATGACCAGAGAGCAGGAGGGGAACTCAGACACCCTCCCCCAGCCTTCCCTTTATGCACTGCATCTGCTGAGCTCTTTGTAGATTTGGGGGTAAAATTACCTTATTAATCTTTCTTTTGTAAATACCACTGTGAAAGAAGGGGATTTTGCATTCACTCATCTTTTCATTATTATGGTAATAGCTTTCAATTTATAACTAATTAACGCTGCTCCTTCCTAACCCTGCCTTTATGAGGAGAAGCCAGCGAGGAATCCAGGAGTGGATTCCAGCAGGTGGGAGTGTGGGTGTGGGTGGAGGAGTGGGTCCCTGTGGCTGCTTCTGAGGTCGTGACCCCGATGCCTTTGTTTATGGGTACTGGTGGCCCCGAGGTCTGTTCCCATCCACCTGCAGGCTGGGGTTCAGGCTTGGCTGTCCATCTATCAGGAGGAGATTGGCACACAGGGGTAGGCGGCAGCCAGGGCAAGGGAACAAGGAAACATCCAGAAGTCACTCCTTGAGAGGACTAGGAAGGAGATCCAGAGACATTCCAAAGGGAAGAGGGAAGGCTCAAGGGGATGTAACTCATATTTTCAAGATAAGTGCCATGTGGATCTGAACTTATTCTCTGGGTCCCCAAGGAGAGACCCAGGAGGGATGGGCATTGGTGACAAGGTGGTGAATTTGGGTGTGATCTGAGAAATGTGCCCATGGTTGTAACATTCGTAGATATCTGAAATAGAGCTGTCCTCCTTAGGAGGCCTCAGGTGCTGCTCTGCACAACCCCGTACATGCACTCTTGAGACATTCCATTTAGTTCAAGTTTAAAGACACGGTGGCTTGACATGAACAGATGCACAGTTGGATCAGATAATCTGCAAGGCCTCTGTATTTCTGCTCCACACACCAAAAATTTATGTCTGGGGGAAAGTGACTAGAAAGGGAGCTGCATATCTAGCGACAGCTGTTTTGCCCCTATTTATTGGTATTCTTGTGGAGTGAAAGCCTCATTCTTCCCTGGCAGGCTAATATAGGCCAGTCTTCCGAAATGAGAAGCCTGGAAAACATAGGGGGAAAGGGGAGGGAACTCGGTAATGACATGCACGCATTCTCTTTGATCTCAGGCGTGGTTCAGAGCACAGACCCTCCTGCTCTGCAGGGGGACTTCAGATAAGAGATTCCAGGTTCCCTGTGGACTTTTCTGAAACTACAGAGTCATTAGCTTTTCCCTGTTTATCAAGCGAACATAAATAGGTACAAAAATGGTTTCCCTTCTCCCTCATGGATTAATTATATACATTCCCCACCCCCTTCATTTCCATTAGATTTATTTGCTACTGTGTTTTCTATGAAAAGATTTGGGACAGTGGGTGAGGGGCATGGAGAGCACTTGGATTGTTATTGAGGCCGGGTTGCTTCCTCCAGGGTTCCCAGGGCACCCCCTTTCGATGCCGTCCAGTGGAGTGTTGTGCCATGATGGACGTACTCTGTACCTCACCTACCCAATACAGTAGCCGCCACAGCCACTAGCCCCTTGTGAGTGGATGGGCAGGGGGAGGTAAAGCTGTACCAGGTAATGTTTTGAACAGTGATAAAGAATACCCAGCCATAAAAAGGAATGCATTTGAGTCAGTTCTAGTGAGGTGGATGAACCTATTATACAGAGTGAAGTAAGTCAGAAAGAAAAAAAACAAGTGTCGTATATTAGCGCATGTGTATGGAATCTGGAAAGATGGTACCAATGATCCTATTCGCAGGGCAGCAACAGAGAAGCAGACATAGAGAACAGACTTGTAGACATAGTGGGGGAAGGAGAGGGAGGGATGAATTAAAAGAATAACATTGAAACCTATGTATTACCATATGTAAAATAGATAGCCAGTAAGAAATTGCTGTATAAGGCTGGGAGCTCAAACTGGTGCTCTGTGACAACGTAGAGGGGTGGTTGGACTTCTTTGATAGCTCAGTTGGTTAAGAACCCACCTGCAATGCGGGAGACCTGAGTTCAGTCCCTGGGTTGGGAAGATCCCCTGGAGAAGGGAAGAGCTACCTATTCCAGTATTCTGGCCTGGAGAATTCCACGGACTGTATAATTCATGGGGTTGCAAAGAGTCGGACACAACTGGGTGACTTTCACTTTCAGAGGGGTGGGATGGAGTGGGAGGTGGGAAGGAGGTTCAGGAGGGAGGGGACATACGTACACCTGTGGCTGATTCATGTTGATGTACGGCAGAAACCAACACAATATTGTTAAGTAATTATCCTCCAATTAAAAAAAGAGAATAAAACCGTGCTTGGCACATGCGCAAAAGAATACCATAGAATGAAAAGGGGAGCACAGCTAATTGCCCCTGGGTCTTTTGGAATCAGTTAGCATAAAGCATGGCCACTGAAGGTTGGAGAAAGACCTCCCCCATCATGCATCTCATTTGTTTCTGGAAGCTGTCATTCTTGGGTGTGATGCCAAAGCCGCCTCTCCCAACGCTGGTGGTGAGAGCCAAAACACTTGTAGTCATGGCTGCCCATTGGTGGCCTGTATGCACGACTTAACTGAATCTCACGAGCATGGCGACCATGGGGACTCTTGATGGATGGCTGCTCCATGTAATTTCTGGACCTGTAACTTGCTGGGAGCTGTCAGGGCCAAGACAGCATGACTGCTGGACTATCATGGCTTTGAAACATGGCCTTTTAAAGACTTGTTCCAATCAGCCACAGGATGCAGTGAGTTGTGGCAGGAGCTGAGAATCCTGGCAAGACAGATCTCCTGGTTTGGAGATAGAATTCAAAGCTTGCACCTCTGGGCAGGCGGCTGAGAGGAGGAAGTGAGGGATGACTGCCCCAGTCTCATCCTTTCCTACTCTGACCCGAAGATGCACAGCTTTGATGCTTGGGGAGTCAGAAGGGTAATGCATAGAGAAATGACTATGGAAAGCCTTATACTATGTCTTCCTGTCTTTCTGCACTCTCTCATACCATCTACTGCCTTCCTCTTGTTCCATTTCACCTATTCCTTCTAGCTTGGCCCCCAATTTCCGTTCTCTTCTTACTCTCAAGTTTGGCATTTGCTGGAGGTTTTCTGAGACTTAGCCCTTGCTGCTTCTAAGGCTTTTGGCTCAGATTTGATTCCGTCTGCCTTCAACTCCTAGGGATCTATAACTTGCCTTTAGGCTGGAGGATGCCGTGGCCGAGGTAAGTAGCACTGAGCATCTCCTTTGGTGGCCCAGGACCTTTCACTGGCACTTCATCCTTAGAGACACTTCTTGACCCCCAGTTCGGCTCCCCTGAAATATCAGACCTCTGGAGGGGAAGGCTGTGCTAAAATATTTTTTAAAAAGGACCGATTTTGTATAACATTCAGTTCTTTGTTTTAGGGCTAGGATAATCCATGAGTGATGACAGTGTATGCAGGATGGTGAAGACTTCCAGAACTACATTGAATCAGAGGGTATTTTGCTTGTGACAGTTTAGGGAAGTTTGGGTGTGAGATGGGTTTCTGGGAAAATACTGTGGGGCATTACGTTCAAATGGCCAAAGGGGAAATCTAAGAAGGGATGCTTGTGTCCTGCAGCTTCTGAAGGAGCCTGAGATCGGTCGTGCGAGGAAGGACAGCAGCTCCTGACTTAAGTCCATGTGCGGTGACTATGGCATGTGACCTCTGTTCTCTCTTAGACTTAATGGGCAGTGCAGGAGCAGGGCTGGTAGTTGAAAGCGCATACACAGAGACTCTTACTGCTCAGGTTTTGATGTTCTTGCTTCCCTTTCATGTTCCTTTAAGAACAAATATCTTAGTTTGGAAAATTTTGGTCCATGTCACACAGTGGCCTCTCGCTTTCTTTGTAACAGAGAAATCATTGTTTCTTAAAGAGATGGACAAGATTGAGATGGAAATGATGCTGGGGCTGTGTGCCCTTCTTGGGAAGTTCAGAAAAGGAGCAGACGATGGCTCTGAGATTTCTTCTAGACAGTATCTTGTCATTTGTGTCTTAACTGGAGAGACTGGCAGTCTAAATGCTTTTGGGGGCTGTGTAGATAATATAAATGAGTTCATCTAGTTAGTGTATTTATTTGCAAGAGCTACTAAAACAAAATACTCCCCAGACTGGGTGACTTAACAGTAGACATTTATTTTCTCACAGTGCTGGAGGATAGAAGTCCAAGATTGAGATGTGGGCAGGGTTGGTATCTTCCTGAGGCCTCTCTCCTTGGCTTGCAGGCAGCTACCTTCTTCTCTCTGTGTCCTCAGCAAGCCTTTCCTCTGTGTGCACGCATCCCTTACATCTCTCTGTGTCCAGATTTCCTCCTCTTAGAAGGACCTGGGTCAGATTGGATTAGGTCCCACTGTGGTAGCCTTATATTTCTTAGTCACCTCTTACAGGCCCTATCTCCAAATACAGTCATATTCTGAGATCCTGGGAGCTTGGGCCTCAATATATGAATTTTGGGGGACACAGTTCAGCCCCTCGCAGGCAATGCAGAACTGAACTTGGGAGGAATGAAACGCCAACTGGAATGACACCTGTTCTCTGGGACAGGCTCCTTCTGTATAGAGTCTCCAAGGCGTTGCTTCACCTCCTAGGAGGGCAGCAGAGTCTTCCCAAGGAGGGTCCCAGATGGTGAGAGGAATGGGGTCCCTGACAAAGGAGGGGACACTGAAGTGCTGGGGAGGGTCATGTTGAAGAGAAAAGACTATGGACAGAACATTGTCACTGTCAGTAGAATTTTGATAGATTTCCATGAAAAGGCTTTGTGTATTCCTGAGAAGGACTCTAGGATGGCTAGGTAAGAGTCCTCGGAAGCCCTGAGAAATTTTAACTCATCTGAGGAAGGGACCCTTTGACTCATCAGAGAGCTCTAGAGAGTACAGATGAAAGATAGACAGTTCCTGAGCACAGGGTGTATTCAGCCAAGGGGCTGGGGGTCAGGGATGTCACACGAGAGATTCCTGTCTCACCTGGGGACCTAGGCCAGGTATTGTTGGAGGTGTCTCCCTACCCTGGCACTCCCTCTGTTTCCAAGTGCTACACAAACCCAAGTGATGCTAAGACTGTGAAAGGATGGGCTACTTTTTGCAGAATTAGGTTTTCCTTTCTAGTTTGCTGTTGCTTTCAGACAGTCACTTGGAGGCTGTGTGTGGGTGCATGCGTGTATGCGCATGAGACCAGTGAGATCTCGAACACTTCTTGCTTCCCGCCTCCCCACCCCCGCCCCCCGGCAGGCCTCTGTTAAAGTCTCTAAGAAGCGTCAGGTCATGGTGAGCTGAGGATGAGGAGAGCAGGTCACCTGTAAGTGAGGTGTCTGTGGATCTGGGTGCCTGCAGAGGTTCTGGGACCGCAGAAGCTTCTGGCTGTGGCAGTCAGGGATGGCAGTGGAGAGGCAGTAAGATGTGGATGATCTTTTAAAAGGTTTCTGAATTTTCAGGGTGGCAAAGAAGGACAAGAGAGCAGTGTGCATAAAACATCAGAGACGAGAACGTCTGTGTGAGGTTTTAGGTGCCAAGGCAGCTCTGAGAGACTGCAGAATCAGTTCTCCTGGGAGTAGGCAGAGGACGGAGGGGGGAACAGGTGGCAGGTGTGGGGCTCTGTATGTGCCAGTCTGAGAAATGGCCACACACGTGCTCCCAGAGGGTCCTCATTGCCTGCTCTTGGGATCTGACACTGGACCCTGGGCAGGTCCAGTGGCACAGAGGCCAAGCCTGCATTTCTATTAATGCCTGTGATTTTAGTAAGAATACAGATTCACTTAAGTATTTTCAGTTGCGCATTTGATGCCCATGGGAATGCTTTGGGAGTACTGTTTACTACCTGATTAGTAGTACTAATACTGATCCTAGTTTACTACCTCTAGTAGTACTAATACTGATCCTAGTTACTCATACTTGCACTAATAGTGCTGGGATGGTGTGCCAAGCCCTGTGAGGAATAATGTCCATGCACTGTCTCACTTCATCTTCACGATAGCGCCATAAGGTTGCCTGGCATCCAGAGGCAGCCATCTTCAGGGAGGCTAACTAACTCGCCCACATTCTCGCAGGCTAGCTGTTGGCAGAGCTGGACTTTGTAACCAGGCACTGGAGTTGTGACCACAGTGCACACACTCCAGCCTCCCGAACCTTGGTGCTGCAAAGACTGTGGCTTGAGGAGCTTGCTGGTCTCCACGGCTGTCCCCGCGGAGAGGCAGCTGAGATGCCAGACGACCCAGGGGCATTAAGCATTCCTGAGAACAAAATGTGATGAGAAAGCTGTACTTAACAGAATACTTTTCTCTGGGAGGAAGCTCTATGGGGCGAGAAGGGGGCACTTTGATAAGACAACTGGGATAGAGGGTGAGGCCAAGAGATGATCTCAAATAAGAAACAGCCTTTGAAGTTGCCCTTTGAGGGGAGGTCATAGCAGTGATTCGGGGTCATTGCAGGGCTTGCTGTAGAGGGAGGGGTGGGTTTGGGTCCAAATGGAAGTGGTCCAGAGAGGAAAGGAGGGCTGAGGGAGGAGAAGCAGCCTGTGACCACCAGGTTCTTGCTCAGGAGGCTCTCTGCCTCTCCACTAAGTAAACAGAGTGTTAATTGCTCGATTGTGTCTGGTTCTTTGTGACCCCATGGACTGCAGTCCACCAGGCTCCTCAGTCCATGGGATTTTCCAGGCAAGAATACTAGAGTGAGTAGCCATTCCCTTCTCCAGGGAGTCTTCCTAGCCTAGGGATCGTACTCTGGTCCTCCTGCATTGCGGGCAGATGCTTTACCACCTGAGCCACCAGGAAAGCTCCAAGTAAACGTAGACAGTTACAGAACATCAGTAAGGAGAAGTGCCAAGTAACCAGTTGGCCTGGTGCCCATGTGTCTCTGTCCACTGAGGAAGAGAGGGGAGGCAATTGGGAAGTCAAATGCGCTTTCCGGGACTCGAGTGGGCAGGAAGTATCCCTCCATTGCATTTGTTAGAAGGGGATGAGCACTTGGTTTTCCTCCACGTGGCTCGGTTGTGGACTTGGCGCCTCTTCCTAGCATGTAGACGTGCCCACAGCAGCATGAGCTGAGTGCCCCAGGCTCCCCTGTGTGGGCCGCTGCAGCTCTCCTTCTGGAGCGCTCGGCCAGCAAGCACTGGCGAGGACACTTCAGGTCACATCAAAATCGCGATGCAAAATAGGTCAAAGTTATTCAAGCAACAGACGCCGAGCCGTGGACCCTGTCTGGAAAGCTGGCTCACAGCAGAGGTGTGGGGCAGCATTCCCACAGGGCGAGCACTGGTCCTGCAGACTCAGAGCAGCAGAGATCTCGGTCATTGCCGGGCACAGCAGCGGTTCTCAGTGGAAGGCTGTTGATATCAAAGTCGGAGTATCATTTCCCCTCCTTTCAGAAGGGATGAGTTGCAAGGATCCACCTTTTTCCGTGAAGGGCTTTGCTTCTGTGCCATCTTGCTGTGGCTGGACATTTTTGGTGTCCTTGGGCATCAGAGTCCAGTTCCATTCTGGTCCTCTGTTTACATAACCCCCTGTGAAGCCATTTGTCGATTCTTCCAAAATGACCCCAGCTGGGCAGAATTCAGACTCGGGAACTGCTCTCCTCCTGACAGCTTTGCCTCCCGACCCCTGGCCTCCTCTTGCCCTTTCTCCCTGCCCTGATATCTATGCCAGGCGGGCTTGATGCCACATCACTGTTTATGCTCATTGCTTCCAGCCTGCCTTCTGATGTGGTAGGGCAACCGCTCCTTCTCTGTCAAGCAGCCTGTTGCCAGTCCTCCTCGCCCTTCCTCTGTGGAGCTAGTTGGTGAGATGCCCTGGCATACACGCCCCTCTTTCCATTGGACTCAGTGCTAGGAAATGACTCCCGCTCCAGGTACAGGATAAGTGACATGACCTGCTCAGTCCTTCCTAGGTTGCTGCTGTACCCTCACCTGAAGTAATCTTTGAACTTCAGCAGAAGAAAATGTACTCAGTATTATTGTCCTTCCTCAGTTCCTATCTCAGTGTCCAGCGTTCAGGAAGACAAAGACTGTTTGGGGTGACCGCAGAAGCCAGAATGCAAGTTTCCTTGCCCTCCTTGTGTTGCGAGGCTCTGGAGATCTCCCTCCCATGCATATATTGAGCCCATGGCCCCCAGTTCTGAAACTTCCCATGCTGCATGCCACCCATTTCATCATCTATGCACAGAGAAATTCACAAAATTTATTCTCCTAAGTTATCTGATAAGATAGACTCTGCTAGTTGTTTACCAGTATCTATTCATCCCTGACAGCGTGAAAGTATTAGTTGCTCAGACGTGTCCGACTTTTTGTGACCCCACAGACT
Source organism: Antilocapra americana (assembly GCA_007570785.1). Lineage (NCBI taxonomy): Eukaryota > Metazoa > Chordata > Mammalia > Artiodactyla > Antilocapridae > Antilocapra > Antilocapra americana. The sequence continues at coordinate 2,035,882 of ML660203.1, forward strand.
GTAGCCCACCATGCTTCTCTGTCCATGGAATTCTACAGGCAAGAATACTGGAGTGGGTGTCTAGCTTAAAAACTACATTACCCAGCCTTCTTTGCAGAGCAAATGATCATGTGACCCAGCTCTGACCAATGAGATGGAAGGAGGAGCTTTTGGGCAAGGCTTCCAAGAGAGACTACTAGAAGGGAGGCTGGCTCAGCCACTTCATGCTGCTTTTGTCCTTCCTCCTCAGTGGAGCAGAGGCTCCGTGTGGGAGGTGGGGCGGTCCCCAGGGACAATGAAGAAACCATGGGGATGAGAGAATTGCAGACCTCTCACCTTGGCAACCTTAAGCCTTTGCCTCAATGGCAATAGGCATTTTTTTCTGTGCATTTTATGATGGGAGAAAAAATCAAACCCTAATTACTGAACAGGCCGCGTTGTTTCAGTCTGTGTTAAAGCTGAGTACCGTTAAGATTTATACCGAGTGGCACTGCTCCCCTTGTTGGACTCTCTTAACTGTGTCGCCTCGGTTAGGCTCAGCTTTGGAAGGACTCTGGCCAGGATGAGTTGGGTCACCCCTGTCTGAGATCTGCCCCTCAATCCAGCACAGCCCCTCCTCACATCCAGGGGGGCCCTGGTAGAACCTGCTCACCTGGTCCCAGTGCCCTGCCCTTCTGGGATTATGACTGAGTCCATTCTAGTGAATTCCAATCTGTTCTTGCATCACATATTCTGGATGGGCCTGCTTTAGACAAAAATGGGGTTCTTGGCTTTGAGGCAAAAGTGCAGGATTTTCTATAGCCACAGGTTGGCTTTTACAGCCATGGTTCTTTCAACAGACTGAGCTAAGGTGTATTTTAGGGAGAATCCTCCTTACGACCTCTTTCTGCAGCCTCTTGGTTCTGAACTTGGCAAAGGTGAAGAGGTATGGGTGAAAGGAAAAGTCTTCTCTCTGAGGGTTCACTTTGTCAGGATCTCACAGTTTCCTCAGAGTAGATATTTACTGTGTGTTCTTGATTGCAATAGTACTCTGGATAAGTGGTTTTTGCACAGTATCCATGAAACTGGTTTGGCCAGTGCCCTGGGGTATCTTTGGTCATCTTCAAGGCTGCCCAGCAGACCCACGTTCAGGTCCTGGCGCGGTCCCTTAACCCTGAGTGGGTGCCTAAGATTCTTCAGTAAAATAGATGTCATCAGCTTTAACAGGATTGTTGTGAAGACAGGAGAGGTAGAGGCTTAAATAAAATGAAGTAAGTCGTTCAATATATAAATAAATTTAAGTTAATTACAAATAAATGTGTATCATGTGGCTCTCCTAGGTGTGCAGAGTGTCTCAGATTCCCAACTCACTCCAGGCTGGCCACTCTCATTGATCTGAGAGGATGGATCTCCTTGATCAGATCTGTCCTATTTCAGAGCATAGCTGCTGAATACTATCTTTTTTTTTTTTGGTTATAGAAATAGTTTTTCTTCCATGGAAATAGAAGTAACACATACTCATTGTTTTTAGTCATGGAATAATGCCTGAAGGAAAAAGTGAATCTTCTGTAATCTCTCCTTCTCCCGGTACAACTCCTGCGGCCTCTATACCTGTGCTTCCCATCTTTTCTCTAAACATATAAATGTACTCACACACACTCACGGACATGTACAGTCTTATAAGGGATCATAATATCTACATTTCCTACATTTTTTCTTTTGATTATTTTTCCAGTATGATAGTTCATATAGATCTCATCCTTCTGACTGACTGTTGTCTTCCTTGCCTGGAGATGCTTATAGTTGACTCAGGAACCAGTTGTAGGACATTTAGGCTGTTTTCCTTTTTCTCTTTCAAACAATGTGGTGATGAATAACATTGTACCCACATATGTGTGTAGGTGTGCATGTACTTCTGTAGGATAAATTCTTAATAGTGGGATTCATGGGTCAAAAGTAATGTACATTTGATATTTTGATTATTCACAAATTCCTCAGTAGGAGTTTGTAACCATGTTCACTCACATTAATTCTGTAAGGAATTCTCAGCTCTTTAAACTCTTAATAACAATGGGTATTTGATCTTTGCTAATCTAATAGTTGATAAATGACGCTTCCTAGTTTTAATTAAAATTTTGAATACTTGAGGGTTTTTTTTTTTACCTTTTTTCTTGTTTATTTGTCTTGTGTAAGTGCTTTTCTGTTAATTGCTTGTTCAAGTTCTTTCTCTGTGTTTTCTTTTAGGTTAAGACTTTTGTTGATTGACAGACACTCTTCACATTTTAAGGACATTAGCCATTTGTCATTTAGAATGCAGATTTTTTTGCATTTTCCATTTATCTTTTAATTGTGTTCTACAGTACAAAACCTCTGTTTTTTTTTTTTAAAGTGTGGAAACAGTCAACTTTTTCATGTGTGAGTTTCATGTCATACTCAAAATATTCTCCCGTCTTTCAGATCAGAGACACAATCTTGTATTTTCCCCCAGGAATTTCATGTTTTTATTTTTTGCATTTACATTTTTAATCCATCTGTCATTTCTTCTGAGTGTGGTGTGATCTGGGGATTGAACTTGATTTTTTCCAAATCATATAGTTAACTGTGAAAATGTTTTCTGAAGAAGAATGGTCATGGAACCATTGGTCTGCGTTTACCTCATAGTCCTTGGGTATGTGAGAAGACGTTAGCTCTTTAAGTAGATAAAGTGGTAGAGGGAGAGAACTCAGGACCAGGAGTTCATGGTCCTAGATTTGAATCAGGCTCTGAGTACTCAGGCTAATCACTCAGCCCCTCCGAACTGCACTTCCTTCAGTTGCAGAAATAGTCATACCTAACATGGAGTGTGTGTGTTAATTGCTCAGTCGTGTCTGACTCTTGGTGACCCCATGGACCACAGCCCACCAGGCTCCTCCGTCCGTGGGATTTTCCAGGCAAGAATACTGGAGTGGGTAGGATTCAACTAAACAACACAATAGCCCCGACATCCAGAGATGTTAGGCAAATCCTTCCTGCTTCACTTTTCTAACTGCTGTTCTGGGAAGGCCGCATGGAAAGTGAATTGCCCTGTCCTGGGTCCTTCCTGCCTCAGTGTTTGCAGTTCTGCCAGCAGGCTTCCTCTGCTGGGGTTTGCCCCTCACTGTACTCCTGTCCCCACGCTCTGTGGGGGACTGTAGCATCAGGCAGCTGCCTGCTCACCTACCTCTGGGCATTTATTGCTCAAGATGGGCTTGACAGGAGAGCTGGCAGATGGTGGTGGATCTTTCGTGCTGGGAGGAATCTTGTCTGTCCTTCCTTTGTACCCTTGGCCATGTTCGGGGTTAGCCACAGGTGCAAGCAGGATGAGGAGAGACCAGGAGAGTGGCAAGGGAGAGAGAGAAACTCAGAGCAACACAGGGAGAGGCAGAGGCAGAGGGATCCAGGGAAGAAAGAGATGTATGCAGATGTGTCAGAGGAGGAAGGGAGGGGGACAGAGATTGGGAGATACAGACAGAGGGAGGGAGACCGAGAGAGGGGAAGGCTTAGCTGGGCAGAAAATAGGGGAGAGACACTGTTCTCCAGAAATAGAGAAAAAAAGAAAAGGGGAGAGAGATAAGAACAGGGAGAAAGAGAGGAAGAGACAAAAAGGGAAATGCATAGAAAAGAAGCAGGCAGGACCCCAACAGAGGCATTCCCATCCAGGACAACAGCACTTAATCAAATAAATAATATTTCATTGTAGTGTTTAAAAAAAAATCCAGTTGGCACACTCCAGCCCTGAGGTTGGCCACCTGTTCTTGTAAAGCAAGTTTTTGAGCAGGAATGGATGAGGGTGAGGCAAGGGGACGTGGTATGAGCTCAGGGTTAGATCCTGCCTTTACATAGATTTTTGGATTCTTCATCATGAATGTTTTTGACATTCATTCAGATTTTTTCAAATATTACATTAAGATAATATTATGATCATTGTTATTGTTCAATCACTAAGTCATGTCCGACTCTTTGCGAGCCCATGGACTGTAGCAGGCCAGGCTCCTCTGTCCTTCACTATCTCCCAGAGTTAGTTCAGATTCATGTTCACCGAGTCAGTGATGCTATTTAACCATCTCATGCTCTGCTACCCACTTCTCTTCCTGCCCTCAATCTGTCCCAGCATCAGGGTCTTTTCCAGTGAGTCGGCTCTTTGCATCAGGTGGCCAAAGTATTGGAGCTTCAGCATCCATCCTTCCAGTGAATATTCAGGATTGATTTCCTTTAGGTTTGATATGATGGCTGAGCTTTGTTTTTTGGTACTTCCTTAAATTTATGCCCTTCATGCTAGTCCCTATCTTGAAAAAGGGAAATACACAGGGAGAAAGCAAGTGAGAGCCTGATGGGAAGAGAGAAAGAAGAGAGAATGCAAGAGGAGATAGGGAGACCAGTCTAGAGATGCAAGAGAGAAAGAGGAACGAGAGTGTGTTACAGGAGGGAGGGTGGGTGGAAGGAGGCTGCATCAGAGAAGTTGTAGAGATGAGGAGACAGAGCAAGCAAGATTGTGGGGAGAGGAGGGCAGACTGACCTAGGCAGAGGGAAGGGGAACAAACAAGAGACTGATGTCCAGTGAGAAAGGACAGAGACAGAGGGAGGGAAGGAGAGAGAGCGAGAGCCCGGGAGCAAGTGGGGAGAGGGCTCCTGGGGGCATTGAGAAGAGGCTGAGGCTGGCGGCAGAGCAAGGGATGGCCCTCCTGGAAAGCAAAGCTGGCCTGGCTCTGACTCAGCACTGCCCCAGGCTTTAGAGGAGAGGCTGGGGTGGAGAAGTGGAGGCTGTGAGGGCAGCTGTCCCAGGGTGGCCCTTACCTCCCTCTCCCCCAAGCCCTAGACGCTGAGCTGATCTGCAGCCCTCCTTGGACACGAACTAGGACAGAAGAGGGGGACACTCTCAGCTGGGGAGCAGGCTAGATTTCTGGCAGAAGAGACACCTCTCAGTGCTGTGTGCAATGACTTCTTTTCCTTTTGGCGGAAAGGTTAGTGGACATCCATTTATTGTGTGAATCTTTGTGATGTGAGTATCACTCCCCAGGTCTGTTCCCTTATCATATATGTATGTCTCCAAATGAATCTACTGACAGGTGACTTATAAGTACCGCTGGGGCACCTCTAAGCTGGGGAGGTTGGTGCGGTGGTTGTCCCCAGCTGCAGGTGAGAAAAGCAACTCCTGGAAGTCACTTGTCAGTGGCAGAGCCTGCAATCCAGCCAGGGAGGTCTGACTCCACAGCTCTGCACCCAGCTCTTACTAGTGGGGGAGGTCTGTCTGGTTGTACGTGTGCTGTATGCCAAGGAGAGCAAGCTGGAGAGCACGGCAGTTCAGGAAGCTCACGTTTCTGTCCATTTCCATCCCTAGGTCTATCCTTGTCCCTAAAAATAAATTTATTTCTTAGTTTATTTGGCTGCGCCAGCTCTTGGCTGTGGCACGTGCAATCTGCTATCTTCACTGCAGCCAGAGGGTTCTAGTTCCCTGACGAGGGATCGAACTTGGGCCTCCTGCATTGGGAGCGTGGAGTCTTAGTCACTGACTCAAAGGGAAGTTTCCTCTGGGGTCTTTTTGATTTGTGTCTTTCTTTTTCTGCAGACCTAATCCATGGAAAAGTGGGTGTTTGTTTTTCATTGGATTATAGCACCCATAAAATCATGGTTGGCCCTCCTTGATTTATTACTGCTTCAAGGGAAAGCAGAGAGACTGGAAGTGACACTTTTGAATACCTACTATGATCTGCTGCATGTTTGACTGTGAGACGGGAATTACCACCCTGTTTTGCAGATGCAGGAAGTGAGGCTAGGAGAGAGAGTTGGAGTAATTTGCAGTCCGTGAGAGGCAGGGCTGGGGTTTGAACTCAGGTCTATCAGATTCTGCAGTGTTGGCTTCCCTCCACCTCTCTGTTGCCTGAGGCTCAGACACTCCTGGTCTTTATGTACAAGTTCCAAGACCATGACCCTTATGGCACCCTGTGTTCTTGTGGTCGTGGTATAGTGGAAACAGCCAAGGAAAGGTTATGTAGGTTATAAAAGAGAAAAATCCTGTGGTCATAGTGGAGACTCATCATTGTTCCTGAACAGGATACAGGTGACTGTCAAGCGATGTGTCCTGTAAAATCTTAGGTAGGACAAGAAAAGTACTCCTTTTCCTCTCAAAGATCTTAGGCCTTATAACTTGTATGCAAATGTTTCAAAAGGCCTCTGTAGGCCCCTGCTTCCACATCCCTTGTACTGTTTGACATGCAGAGTGTCATATTCAAAAGCAAATTAGTCTGAAATGAATCCTCTTTTACCCTTTTTATTTCCAAAATCCAGATTTAGAATTTAGGTTCATTAATATGCACGAACGATGCTTGGTTGAGCCTGTTTTAATTTCTCTGTGTGCTTTGTAAACAAGGATTACAAAGACGTTTGAATTTTCATGGCAGATTTTGGAGTAGTGTATACATTCGGGCCATTATCACATAATAAATAAATAACCCCCTGAAACTCAATGTTGATGATGCCATTTCCTGAATGCTGATTTTTTTATTCTCCTCCTGGTGTCCTGTGAATATGTGGCTTTGGCTTTAGAAGTCACTGGGGGTTCTGAAAAAATCCTGTTTTGCCCCTCAGTGTCCATTTGGTGGGCATATGCCAGCATTAACGCTGAGAGAACGAAACCTCAGCTTGGCTCACGAGTCTGGACTTGGAAAAACACCCCGTTTATTAAATCTTTCACTAAATGGTGACAGTTGTAGGCATTAGTTACTGATGGCGTCTGCCAAATGAGCTGGAAGTGTAGGCTTATCTTGTTCTGTGCAGATAACCAAGACTTGCAGGGGAAGGTTCCAGCCATCAGAGTGAGTGGCCAGGAGTCAGGACAGGGGAGTGCCAGGCAGAAACTGGGTCCTCAGAGAGAGAGTTCCTTTTCCAGGACAGAGAGAGACAAGATGCATTTTCCTGTGATACAACATGGCACTAGGCTTTAATCATTCTCTTTGCACTGGTTCTTGAGGGAAGGAAATGTGTCCAGTGGATAACAAAGAAGCAATGATAACTAGTATATGTACTGAGCATTTTCTGTTAGAAAATGAGCTATTACCTTATCTTTGTTATTTAATCCTTGCAACAGCCTTGAGATATTTGCTGTGTTACTATCCTGGTGTCACAGATAAGGAACACTAGTGCTTAAGGAACTCACCTGAGATCACAAAGCCATGGAGAACTCAAACCCTGCTGACTGCCTGGAGCCCATTCTTCTAGCTCTCTCTCTTCCTGTGTTTATGTTGTATCCCAGGGTCCTTGCGGTGCAGGATACTGGAGTAAGTGACGGGAGATGGTTGCTGAGTGAACAAATGAATGAACAAATAAGAAAAGGCTAGTAGATCCCTTTCTCTTCTTCTGGCCATGCTTACCCTGTGATGTCTTGCTGACATTGACTTGATGTGTCTCCCTAGAGCATCTGTAGGCTCCAGAGTTTAGGGCTCTGAGCAGGGTGGCCCTGCGCATACATATTCCCATATCCTCACCTGCTTTCTGCGTTATCTTAGCTCCTGCAACATCTGTTTAATTTAAGTCTTAGCCCACATGCAAGCAGACTCAAGATTCTAACTTATTCATGCTTTCATCTATCTCTAGGGTGTAGCATAGCCTCTGGGCTCATAGGAGGTGGCAGATTGTATATTTTCTTGAGCTGGCTGGTTTGAGGGTTGCTTGTTGGGAATCAAATGCATTAGTGGTGGCAGAAATCATTTCAAAGCACTCCATGCTTTAGGGGAGAATTTTCGATCCCAGACATCAGTCTCTTAGGTGTACCCACACTGTGCTAGGTCAGGTTTTCTGGAACATGCATTCTCAACAGGGCTGATCGTACCTCCAGGGTTCTGAAATATGGGGTATTTAAGAGTGAAAACTTCTTACTCTTCTTTTTTTTTT